>JAULBS010042347.1:0-23805 GCA_032355785.1 Symmetromphalus regularis
CTTTCTTGATCACTTTAAATTTGAAGATGATTCGATAACTCAGCTTCCAAGAAAGGGGAAGGGCCATCGGCTTGCTATAAGATGGACAAACTCGGAGAACTATAGCTCACCGTCTAAATACAAGCCAAAGTGTTATCAATAGACTCTGGCAGAGGTTCAGGACAACTAATACTATTTAGAATAGCCCCGTTCTGGAAAACCCCGATCAACAACAATTGTTTACCCTTAACTTATTTTGAGTAGTATATTATCCATTAACCGTACTGCAGGCAGATGCTCCATTTCTGAGTTAACTCTTGTTTCAAAAATAATATTAAATAGAAGCATATCCTTAAACCAAGGAGACAGAAAAATAGTAACGAACTCTAAAACTAATACGTTATATATATTTTCTTCTGTTTTTTTACTTCAGGATGACAATCGACTGCACAAGGACATTTTTGGTATTAATCTCAAGAGGACGTCTCAAGATTCTGAACCTTTGTTTGACCCGCCCATTGGAGCAACGACATCACACGAGCCACCACAACGCAGCTTAGCGCCAGCTCGCAGTACGGTACCTGTCCGCAGCACAGTACGTTTCAAAATATACTCATCGAAATAAGTTAACGACCACGTCTAAAAGGGAGTGTTTGAGTGTTCTTGTGTGTGTGTGTGTGTGTGTGTGTGTTTATGCGTGCGGTTGAGTGTGTGTACGTGATTGTGTGTGTTCGTGATTGTGTGTGTGAGTGATTGTGTGTGTTTGCGCGCGTGTATGAGTGCGTGCATACGTGTGTGCCTGTTTGTGCGTACATATGTGCGTGTTGTGCATGTGTGATTGTGTGTGTATATTGGTGTGTGTGTGTATATTGGTGTGTGTATGTGCGCGTGTGTGTGTGCGTACGTGTGTGTGAGCGATCGTGCGTGTGTGCGCGCGTCCGTGTGTATATATGTGTGTGTGTGTGTTCGCGCGTGCTTGCGTGCGTGCGTGCGAGAGCGTGTGTGTGTGTGTGTGTGTGTGTATGTGTGCGTGCGTGCGTGTGTGTGTGCGTGTGCCGGCCCTATAATCGGGCATTTCTCATTAGTTTTTTTCTGTATAAAAACCATTTGAATATCACTTTTATTTAATGATTTTGATTGTTTAATTTCAGGACAAACATGTGTCTTCGGATAGGCGACGCCAATCACTAGGACAGAGAGGAAACAATACCCAGACTTCATCTACCTGCACCATCTTATAAATGTGCAGCAGAGATTAAATTCTCTGATATACGTGGTTGGACAATAATCATAAAGAAACGATACAATGCAAGAACGATAATAATAATTAATTAAACAATAACATCAATAATAAAAGTAATAATAATAATAACTACAATAACATTAATAATAAATTATAATGACGATGATGATGATGATGATGACGATACAGCATTATGGCCCTATTTGACAATATAATCTTAGCTACAACGGATAGACTAGCAACAATGTTGGTAAGAATACTGGATGAGATTACTTAAGTCTCCAAAATGGTTACCAAGGGAAGCAATTCTTGTGAAAATAAAGTTACGTCAAAGAAAGAAGTGGGCTACATTGTACATCAACGTTATTGACTCTGATGTATATAAAGGTATATACATGTACAATGTATTTACAATATCCAAGGTACAGTGAGGTTTTAAACATTTAATCTGGTGTATGGTTTTTGTTCACTGATTCTAATTATTGTATGTAAAGATTTTTAATAACAGCGATCTGTTTGCTTTTTTTTCCGCCAGTTTTAATTTCGTGTATAGACTTTTTATACATCCATAATATTTAGCACGCCCACCCCCTCCCTCACTTTGAAAATATAGCCAACACTTTGAAAATCCGTCTTACGCGCTTGCAACATAGGTTATTTTTTTGCATTAGAAACGATTGCGTTTGATTGTTGTTTGACGGTTTTATTATTTTTTTCTTAATATTTATTTTACAAAAGTCCATTTAATTGCATTAAGTAACGCATAGTTAGCAAATAAAATGTTATTTTTATGTTGGATTTTTATACATTTTGTCTGCACTCAATTTTGAATGTGTTTAGAGTGAACATTTATATTATTATTTTAGAAGTGATTTTAAGCATTGATATTTCCACTAAAAACTGAAATCATATTAATTCTTAACTGATTTTGAATAATAAAATATTCGGCATGAAACAAATTTATTCTTCTATTTTTATAATTATACTTTGAGCAAATATACGTATTTTTATTTATTAAATGTTTCTTTTTACCTATTTTGAAATTTCTTTTAGCAATAATTGTTTAATGTCCGTTGTCTGTCTAACAATTAGTGCACAATGTGCAAGGATGATCCAATTTAATTCTGCGTTTCACGTTCTTGTCACAGATGGGCTAAACGGTGAAATATTAATAATAATAATAATAATAATGAAAAATAATAAATATAATAATAAAAATGAAAAATAATAAATAAAATATAATAATAAAAATGAAAAATAATAAATAAAATAATAATAAAAAAGTAAGATAATAAATATAATATAATAATAAAAATGAAAAATAATAAATATAATAATAAAAATGAAAAATAATAAATATAATAATAATTATAATAATAAAAATGAAAAATAATAAATAAAATATAATAATAAAAATGAAAAATAATAAATAAAATATAATAATAAAAATGTAAGATAATAAATATAATAATAAAAATGAAAAATAATAAATAAAATATAATAAAAAAGTAAGATAATAAATATAATAAAATATAATAATAAAAATGAAAAATAATAAATAAAATATAATATAAAAATGAAAAATAATAAAATATAATAATAAAAAGGAAGTTGTCGTTAGGTATTACGCCATTATTAATCTTCCGAAAGTCGATGTAACAGGTTATAGTGAATTGGAGTATGGATTTAAGACTACTACTTGTTGTATACGTTACAGTTCTGGCTTTTCATCTGCACAGTTTGTTTCCTGCTAATAACAAAAGAGCACCTGTAGGTTATGTTTATGTATTAATACGCGAATAATGAAAACTACGAAAACATCAAATTTTACAGGTGGTCGCTTTGGAAGGACTTAGTTAAAACTTTAGTTGTCAACTTAAATTGATTTTCCTCATGTTTAATACCCATATAGCGTCTTTGTCCAAAATTCATTCGTTTAATAAATTCATGCCGTTTTGTCATGTGCGCAATTTTTGTAATTTGCCATTTTATTAAATTTATTTACAAATTTATAATGTAAATGTTATTTACCATTTAACACATTCTTGTGTTCCTGATTTTTCTCAATCATTTTTGTACGGCTGCCCATTGTTACAACACAACAGTGGGAATCTTTGAAAACAATAATACAAAAAAAAAATCTACCTCTGTTCGGCCCTCCTTCTGCGGGAGATTAATTTTAAGGCGGACAGGAAATGGGAACCATATAATTAAATTTTAAAATAAACAAACACTTATAGGAACATAACTTATGGAATGTATTGATAGTAAAAGCTTATTATATTTGCTAATGGTCTGGTTGCGTTTGTGTGGTTTATTATTAAAATATGTTAAATGTTTGGTCACTATAATTATGTTATACCATTAAACATTGGTAGAAACCGGTGAGAGGATCTTTAAGGCATTATCTGTGATACTTAAAGGTATAGACGTTAATTTGTAGACACAGTTAAGTCCCCTTACTTTTATTATTATTGGTTTATTTTTTCTTGGCCTTTCTTAACATCTTGTTAATAATATATTTTTTGTCGTTTTGGCAAATACATTATATTTCACATTGGACTGTTTTGTATCTACCTAGAAATTAAAATATTTTACACGAAACAGAAACATCAAGTGTCTTATAATTAGTGTTGGTATCTTTAAGATATTTTAACGTTTTGTTATTTATTAGTTATATACTGAACAGCAAAAGAAACGCAAATGTTTGTTTAGATCCAGTTTAATCAAATTAGACGAAAAATTCATAAAATCATAAAACTCATGCCGTGCATGCTTTACACTTCTCTGCACATGCCTCCAATAAACAAAACAGCCATTCAATCAAATATTGCAAATTAAATTTGCATTTCTTTTGCTGTTCAATATATTTTACATAGGTCTGAAAGTAGTGAGTGGTTCTGGGAATATTACAATTTTTTTTTTTAAGTATTATTAGTTGAATGTTTAGAGTTTTTATTACAAAATATGTTCTGCCAATTATAGAATAAAAGGAAATAATAGACAAAATGATTAAAGTTGGTCTGCCCTTTTTATAAGAAGTGTCGGGTTCCCAGAAATACACAATTATTGGCCCTATTAATGTATATTTTGTTTTTAAAATATGTTCTACCAATTATAGAAATAATTTTTAAAAACATTAGCCAAAATAATTTAAGGTCTCTATTTAAAAGAAGGGTCTCTATTTAAAAGAAAGGTCGGGTTCCCAGAAACCCAATTTTAGGTACTATTAATGTATATTAAGTAGATAAAAAAGTATATTCTGATTTGTTTATTGTTTTAATGCACTGTTACTATAGTCCTGTTTAATTATTTAGACACTACGTTTTTTTGGTTCTAATATTACATTTATTTTTATTTAATACTCGCTCTCTTCAATTCCTGCAATTAAGACAATGTCCACGGCAAAATAAATGCTGTGGAGAAATAGTGTCTACGGTACTTTCCACGGCAATGTTAGTTTAAGGTTTACTTTATTTTTAATAATAAGAAAATAAATACACCGTGAAAAAAATAGTCCACGACAAAAAATGTTCCGTACAGAATGAAAACTCGGCGGCAATCTCCACGGCATTGCCGATTGCCGTGGACAATTTCAGGGTTGTCTCTTTACATACAGAGATTTCTTTAAAATAGAAATAACTAAATTTCGTGTATGTTAGACGATAAATTATATATGCATTCTGTTGAGGTATGTGTATGTTTTCAAGCGTATGAAAAGAAAAGTGTTGATTAGGTATACAATGCAATATTAGCAAAAATTTAAGGTCTAAACAATTGAACAGGACAATAATTATTTTACATACTACCATTCCGTTTTAAATCCGAGTTTAACTTTTATAGGAATGTTTGTTTTGAGTTCTTGAAAAAAATACCTTCTACCACTTTTAGAAACCAATAAATTGAATATTACATAAAATGATTACAGTTATGTCCCTTTTTATAAGAAGTGTCGGTTTTTCAGAACCATACAATTTTAGACCTTATTAATAACAATATTAAATAAAATTATTACAGTTGGTCTATCCCTTTTTATAATAAGTGCCGGGTTTCCAAAAATTCACAATTTTAGGCCCTATTAATGTATAGTAAGTAGAAAACATATTTTCATTTCTTTAGTGTCTTAATGTATTTATTTTTTATTACTGATTATTTTATTCACTCCCATTCCGTTTTAAATTTGAGTCACACTTTTATTGCTATTCTAGAAGTTCTCAGTTTATATTTTATACTATTTAAATAGTGATACAAAGTTGCACTGTCAGTGGCGGAACAAGCGGTCCCAGGGGCACCAGCCCCCTAAATTTTGCGATTTAAATAACATTTTAAATTATTATTTCTTAATGTTAAAAATCCGAGGAACTAAATTATTGCCCTCCCCCATGAATTTTCTGGATCCGCCACTGAATGTTATTGTCTGTTAACACAACTATATATGAAACATGTAATAAAGTTGTATTTCGAAATAAAATAAATCATAACTATTTTAAACTATGTTTTTTGTTTTGTATTTCCATTCTATTTATGACAGTAATAAATACGTTATTTATTATCAACATTTATTATTAACGGAGTGTTTTCTAGTTACTGACTAAAATGAAGTCAGATGTAATTCCTTATTTTACTGTATAGAAACCGCTTTCCTGATCTGTGTTTACAAAATTGTGTATGCTGGATGACATATTTTGAAAGCACCTGATTAAGTTGTTAAAAATGTCCTTATATATGTTCCTTGAATGTGTTTTACAAAGTTGATTTCAGGAACATGATATAAAGAAAAGTAGGTTCTTTATTTTTATTTAATTTATTTTATTATTATTTATTTTGATTCTTTATTTTTTTATTTAATTTTATTTTTTGTTCGGTTGTTGGGGTGGGGGGAGTTAAGGTACGGGTACTTTTTTTCATTTGTTCCTTCGGTTGTTGTTGTTTTTAATTTGTTTAACGACCCCACTAGATCACATTGATTTATCTGTCATCGGTATTGGATGTCAAACATTTGATAATTTTTTACACAATACATAGTTGTCCAGGAGCCAGGGGGGTGTACCTTGCCAAAATACCCCCAAAGCAGGTTATTGCTGATTTTAGTAGGGGAAGTGGTGTAGAATCAAAATCTGAATGATGCCCAGCTGGCATCATTGAGCATTTTCAGTTTTTCAAGATGGCGTCCAAAATGGCGGCCGCCATAACCCGAAAGACCAGAACACGTGTACATTTGATAATGTTTGATACAATACATATACAATCAGCAGTGCCGTCGCAAAAAAGCTGTTGCCAAATTAAGCTGCATCAGCATTTTTATAATTATTGGGTATTTACTTTGTTATTATTTTAACTAAAATTGCCGTCGCAATTAAATTGTGATCTAATGGTCTTTATAAATGCAACGTTGATTGCATTATTATACAGAAAAAACAAAAACACAAACACTGTTCACATGATGTATTAAAGGCATATTCCCGTGGAATTTAAGGGGCTTTGTGCTCTAAATATTGGTTACGAATGAAACTTACATGCATTTGTTATACAAGATCTCGCTTTTATATCACGTAAGACGTTTTACGTTTGTTTTATTATTTCTGATTCGTTACCATAATTTAATTATTATTTTAAAATAATTGTTATAAGCGAGTATGGTTATGTAAGTAGTTGAATGAAGTATTTCTATGGACAAATCAAATGTTTATATTTAAAATTAATTATTTCTTTGGAAGTTAATTAGGTCAAGGGTCTGTGACAGTGTGCGTTTAAGATTCCCATGTTCCGACTGAGATTTGATCCAACGACCTACAAGCTGATAGTCCTATTATTATTATTATTATTATATGTATTATTTATTATTATTATTATTTTATTATCAATATTTTCTTATTATTATTATTTTCTTATTATTATTATTGTTGTTATTATTTTATTTTTATTTTTTTATTATTATATATTTTTTTTTATCATTACTATTTTTTTATTAAATAATTTTCATTCAATTTGTTCCATCTACTTGCAGGTGTGTATAATGGCGCAATGTGTTATACTCCCGCTGTTTATGGCGTGCATTCTCCTAGCTGACGCCTCACAGGACTACAACAACGATAACGGAACATCCGGTGGGCAGCCATTGTTGATCCAGTTTCCGGTTCCGGTAGCGTCATCAGTGACGGACTATTTACAGATCGATCTCACTAAATCGACAACATCAAGCCTAACCTTGAACTGGAAGTTCCCCAACTACCAACCGAACGGAACTCTAGAAGCTGTGTTCGTTGGATACGAGCAAAACTACGGCAAGTTTATTTCCAACAAACTTGACGGAGTAATTACGGAATTCGAGCTGCACCATCTAAAGGCTGATACAGACTACAATATTTGCGTTGAGGTGATTGAGAACATCTCCAATACGATAGTGTCGCATGCTAAGTGTGTCCCCCTCAGTACGATCAAACTGATACGGACTGACAGCATTCTAATCATGCTATTGGCTGTGGGGTACATTATTGTGATGATTTTGATTGGCTGCATTTTATGGAGGAGGAAGGTGAGCCAGATCTCGGGAATCTATCCAATGAGCACGCCGCAAAACTACGGCCACGACACGAAGGTAATGCGATGGCAGGATATCGAAGAACATATTGTTTTGAAACCTAGTGACGTCGACGACGCCGTGCCACTAAATTAACCCTGAGAGTGTGTTTTTTAACAATATATTTATATTATTTTTATACCATGTAATTCCCACTTGTTTGTGTGAACCGGTACAGCGAGACGAAATCCCCCGATTTTTTTACAGTGTGTGCTTGTGTTTATGAATCCACTTTTTAGAGACATCCCTCCACTGCAACAACCATTATTGTGAGACATCCCCTCCACTGCAACAACCACTATTTTGAGACATCCCTTCCACTGCAACAACCACCGACCCAGATGCAACCATTTCCCATATGTGTGACTCACTGTTCAAGCCACATGCTAATATAGTCTGTCTTCCCAAGTTTCTTCAGTGGTTTTAACACTTAACTAGTGACGGAACATAACCGCGTTTGTTTATCCATCCAGTTTTGACCTCATCATAAACATTTTCCTTGTCTTTATAAACATGGTACGATATGTTTTCTACCATTTTTCCTCATATTTTTCGTTGATCATGATATTATTGTGTTGAATGTTTGCTCAGAATTCGAAAGGAACGTTTCGGGAAGTTAAAGACCTAATACACAAATTCGCTTTTTGGAGTGTGTAAAATGCTTGATTCCTCACTGACACATTGAAGAGTCCAAAACTAAAACGTGTAGTAGCTTTAGAAAACATGTCAGTCCTTTATATCAATAGCGATGAAGTTTAGCTGCTTCGTGAGGATTTCTGTGTGTCTCAGACTTTTACCACGAGTCAGAGACCGTTAGTTACTTTTTAATACTCCTGATAGTCCCAGAGATATACCATATGTCAAGGGATCCTCTTATTGCTTTGTGGAAATCCTGTCCGAGGCTTATGCCACGAATCAGGGGCTCCTCTTGCAGCTTAGTGAGGGTCCTGTAAGTCCCAGGCTTATACCACGAATCAGGGGCTCCTCTTGCAGCTTAGTGAGGCTCCTATACGTCCCAGGCTTATACCACGTGTCAGGGGCTCCTTTTATAAGTCACAGACTTGTACTTCGAGTTATGGACTTATCTAGCTGCTCTGTGAGGACCTATAAGTCCCAGGCTTATACCACGAGCCAGTGGCTCCTTCTATAAGTCACAGACTTATAGTACGAGTAAGGGACTTACCTAGCTGCACTATAAAGATTCCCAATTCACATTCAGAGGCAGATGATCATTGTTAATCAAAAGACCTACTCGTATTTTCATCCACTTCATGTTAGAATATTTACTCTGCTAGTATTTTGTAAAAGATTTATTGTTTAAGCTCTCTATCTACAGGACTCGTTGAGTGAGGAGGCTCTGTAACAGACGTCTACAAAGTGTTCTTTTTACCAGTCTGCCATTTTCACCAACAGTAACTGTAACAGACGTCTACAAAGTGTTCTTTTTACCAGTCCGCCATTTTCACCAACAGTAACTGTAACAGACGTCTACAACGTGTTCTTTTTACCAGTCCGCCATTTTCACCAACAATAACTGTAACAGACGTCAACAACGTGTTCTTTTTACCAGTCCGCCATTTTCACCAACAGTAATTCTTTACATTGATGATTCTCCAGATTAACCACTATTTTAACAGGGTGAAACAATCAGAAGACATCGCTACAATTGGATCACATTGCTTCATGTGGGAACCAGATTGACCTCTATTTTAACAGGGTGAAACAATCAGAAGACATCGCTACAATTGGATCACATTGCTTCATGTGGGAACCAGATTGAACGGTCACCTGTATTAAGCAGACACTTGTTTATATTGACATACTTTAACAGGGTGAAACAATCAGAAGACATCGCTACAATTGGATCACATTGCTTCATGTGGGAACCAGATTGAACAGTCACCTGTATTATGCAGACACTTGTTTTAAAACTCACCTATATATTGACGTAATTTAGCACAAAATTACCGGTTGCAGGGGTTCCCTCTCCTTTTGCCTACAACTCAGGTTGCCGACACCCAGTTTGCCTACAATCATTTTGCTTACAGTATGAAAAGGTGGCATCCCCAGTTAAAAGTTGTAGGCAAAATGAGTGTAGGCAAACTGTGTTGTAGGCAAAATGAGTGTAGGCAAACTGTGTTTTGGGCAAAATGAGTGTAGGCAAACTGTGTTGTGGGCAAAATGAGTGTAGGCAAACTGGGTTGTAGGCAAAATGAGTGTAGGCAAACTGGGTTGTAGGCAAAATGGGTGTAGACAAAATGGGTGTAGGCAAACTGGGTTGTAGGCAAAATGAGTGTAGGCAAACTGGTTTGTAGGCAAAATGAGTGTAGGCCGACTGGGTTGTAGGCAAAATGAGTGTAGTCAAACTGGGTTGTAGGCAAAATGAGTGAAGTCAAACTGGGTTGTAGGCAAAATGAGTGTAGGCAAACTGGTTTGTAGGCAAACTGTGTTGTAGGCAAATTGAGTGTAGGCAAACTGTGTTGTAGGCAAAATGAGTGTAGGCAAACTTGGTTGGAGGCAAAATGAGTGTAGGCAAACTGGGTTGCAGGCAAAATGGGAGGACACCGTTTCAGGCACCAGTCTAAGAATTAAAAAGGGAGAAGTGACTACTCTCTCCCCATGTTGTATTTTATATAAAAGGGATTTCTTTATTTATTTCAGAAATATTTCAATTTTGAAAGATTTTATAATTTTAAAAATTAGAAACAGTTGGCGGAGAAACATGTACATCCCAACTTCTGACTCCCCTCCCCTCCCCCTACTACCACCCCATACATGCATACGTTTTTCCGTCGTATCTACTTTAGTACAATATTACCCGTTTTAAGAAATCACCTTTCGTCAAGAGTCACCTACATGCATACGTTCTTCAGTAGTATCTAATTTAGTACAATATTACCCGTTTTAAGCAATCACCTTTCGTCAAGAGTCACCTACATGCATACGTTCTTCCGTTGTATCTAATTTAGTACAATATTACTCGTTTTGAGCAATCACCTTTCGTCAAGAATCATCTACATGTAAATGCATACGTTCTTCAGTTGTATCTAATTTAGTTAAATATTACCCGTTTTAAGCAATCACCTTTCTTGAACGGACATCTACATGCATACGTTCTTCCGTAGTATCTAATTTAGTTCAATATTACCCGTTTTAAGCAATCACCTTTCTTAAGGTGACACGTAATTGTCTTCCATGTCTAATTTGTTTCTATATGCATTTTAATCCCATACCCGTCATAGAATGTTGTTTAATTTAACCTGTATTATCAAAGCGCCTGTCTCAAATGGGCACTAATCTGTTATTCAACCTTACATAATATAGTTCACTATGACCTGTTTTTAGCATTCACCTTACTTAAGCGGGCACCTGATCTTCGATTTCCTTATAAAACTAGGGGAACACAACATTTTTTTTCAAAGGTCCTGGTATGTGCTGTCCTGTCTGTGGGAAAGCACGTATTAAAGATCCCTTGCTGCTAATCGGAGAGTGCCTAGGTGGCGGCGGCGTGTTTCTTCTAAAGACCATGAGACTCCTTAACATCATATGCCTGACACATAATATTCGCTGAATAAACAATGTCATTAAACAACCAGTCATTTCCTTTCCTAATATATTACAGTGACGGATCCAGAAATCTATTTGGGGGAGGGGGAGGCCTAAAGAATATTCGGATTCTTTAACATTAAAATAATAATAATTTTAAAAATGTTGTTTAAATCGCAGAATTTAGGGGACAGGCTCCTGGGACCCCTCTTAAATCCGTCACTGTATTATAACTATTTTAAAGTATCTCTATTTTGCGTCTGTTCGTGGCTACCAGGATCGGTTCCCGCAATTGTAAATAGGGCGGGGGGGCGCAACTTTGGAGAAGTGTTTATGGGACTTGTAATTGTTGCGTTGGCCTGTACTTGCGCTTATGGTTTTACAAGAAAAATATTAATTACCCGAAAATAACGGGGGCGTGCGCCGCCCCCACCCCATGTAACCGCGCCTGCAAAGGTTTATATAGGTTTTAATCTATGTACGTCTATCTATTAACTCCTATAACGTCCTTAATGGAAGGTTGGACATTTGTGGAAAATTTCGTTGCTGATTCCTAATTACGCTTGCAGCACTTGTTAGAACAGCAAAACGAAATTTAAACAAGTAAAATGGTTTTGGAAACGAAACAAAAGGTCGAATTTCTATACACATTTTGATAAATATATTTTCAATACTACATTTTTATAATGGTAAAACTATATTAAATTTTTTTTTTTATTATTCATTTCTTTCTTTCCCCTTTTCTTTTATCCACCGTATTTCGCACGTTTCATTTGCCATTTTTGTTACCATTACAATTATATAGCATAAGAAAAAAAGATGAAGTGAAATACCTTTTCATATTGTATATATACAATTTAAGGTTTAAAAATCCATTATTTTTCCTTTTGTGTCTTATTTTTTCAACTGAACGCGCTGGTGTTTCGTTGTGCTGCGTATATGTGAACACGCTAGTGTTTAGTTATGCCACTTCTCGCTTTGCGGAGTATAGGTGAACACGCTGGTGTTTCGTTATGCTACTTCTCTTGATGTGGAGTATAGGTGAACGCGCTGGTGTTTCGATATGCCACTTCTCGTGATATGTTGCATATGTGAACGCGCTAGTATTTCGATATGCCACTTCTCTTGGTGTGGAGTATAGGTGAACGCGCTGGTGTTTCGATATGCCAATTATCTTGATGTGGAGTATAGGTGAACGCGCTGGTGTTTCGATATGCCACTTCTCTTGATGTGGAGTATAGGTGAACCCACTGGTGTTTCTCTGTGCCACTTCTTGTGACGCGGAGTATATGCTGCCAAGATGAGACAAGAAATGGCCAGAATCGACTTTTCATTGTCTCTGGTTTAAAGATTAGTGTTGCCGTGGTGTGTTATTTACAAATAAAACACTCTTTTTATTGTCAATTTAGAAGTTAATGGATTGTACGTGGTTCACCAGTACGTGATTTCCAACAGAAAACTAAATGAAGAGCCAAGTATTGGCCATTAATTAATTCCAGAAAGCCCTTGGAAGATTGTTGGCTGTTATTTGTATCAGAGTTGCGTTATAGAACCACCGCAGTAATACTCAGAATCAGTATAGTGCTTCTCAATATGGAGTAGCTCAATATTAAATTATTCAATATGGAATAGATTAACATTACATAACATTACTCAATAATTATGGAGGTGTTAAATATTAAATTACTCAATATGGAGTTACTCAGTATTAAATTATTAAATATGGAGTTAGTATTAAACTTGAATATGAAATTACTTAATATGGAGTTGCTAAAAATTACATTACTCAATATGGAGTCTCTCAATATTAAATTATTCAGTATGGAGCTGCTCAATATTATTAATTTGAAGTAGCTCAATATTAAATTATTCAATATGGAGTCTCATTATTAAATTATTCAATATGGAGTTCTTCAATATTAAATAATTCAATATGGAGTCGCACAATATTAAATGATTTAATATAAAATCGCTTAAAATTAAATTATTTAATATGGAGCTGATTAATATTAAATTATTCCATTTGTTGTAGCTCAGTATTAAATTATTCAATATGGAGTTGTTCAATATTAAATTATTTAATATGGATTTGCTCAATATATAATTATTTAATATGGAGTTGCTCAATATTAAATCATTGAGTATGGAGTTGTTCAGTATTAAATTATTCAAAATTAATTGGATCTATATGAAATAACTGAATATAAGAGTCGCTTAGCATTACTTTATTCAATATAGAGTAGCTCATTATTAAATTACTAAATACTGAGTTACTAATTATGGAATACCTAATATTGGCTACCCAGTAGGGAATTACTTAATATGGTATACTCCTTATAGAGCTGCTCAGTATATAAAATTATTAAAATATTGCTTATCATGGGTTACTGAATAGTGCTTCCTAGGTATGGGTTTCTGAATATGGCTGATCAATATTCAATTACACAATATTGTTTTCCTCAATATAGAATTGCTCAATGTGAGTTCTCATCCAGATAGCTGTTGAATATAGAAATGTCTCCATACTGAATTATTCAATGTAAGTTAGTACTGGTAGTCCAGTATGGATTATTCTTTGTAAGTAGTACTGCTGGTCAATAGTTAATTATTCAGTATGGTCATGCTCAGTTGGAAATCACTTATTACTTGATACGAATCACTCCGATTGAAAGTATAGCTGACTCAGTATTGAGTTACTCAGCAGGCGTGAAAAATAATTATACTGACGGAAAAAAGAAACATAATTTTTGTTTTCTTGGTAAATGTTGTGTTTCTGCCATAAATGATGACATCAAATTTAAAACATGGCCGCTCAAGCGCATTTCTTTATTAACCAACTGCGCATGTTCAGAACAATCATATTCCGGTCTCATCAAATACCGTCATTGGTCAAAACAAGTCAAAAAGAAATACAAGTAAATATTTCAAATATTTTATGGATACTTATTTCAGTGTTAGGATTTTTGGGTTATTTCTTAATTATTGATTAAATTTTGATGACTTTTGTGTTATCTCAGACGGCGTTTGCATGGATAACGTTCAAATGTGGTTTCACTACACCATTTCTACGGATGAAAACGTTATATTACCAAAACTGAACTTGCGTTGGGTTTTTTTTTCCATCAATATCAACTCCTGAAATTGTCCGCGACAATCGGCGATACCATGGAGATTGCGTGGTGTTTTTCATTTTCCGCGGCACCAATTTTTTTTTTTTTTTTCGATATGTTTTTAAAAAAAAATATTATTACAATTAAAGCACAAAATTGACGTGGAAAGTGTCGTGGACACTATTTCACCACAGCATTTATTTTGCCGTGGACATTTTCTTCATTGCTGGGGTTGAAATATTGTTTTACTGAAGTGGCCAAAACGTCCTAAATGAATGAGTTTGTGCAATTTTCCAAAACATCGCACAATTTAATGTACTATTAGAAATGTATATAACTTTGGATTTTATTGTAATTTTATTTTTCTCTAATTTGGCAACATACATAAGCTGAATTGAGTCAAAATGACTCACAAAATTAATTTTCCAAAATGTCAGGTTTGTACCGGACAATGTCTGTGTCCGACCGCTCGTTTCCAACCATGTTTAGTATGGTGTTAATGAGCAATTACACATGAAGTTACTCAGAGTAGTGTCAATATAGTGTTATCCAGGGTCAAATTAATATGGTGGAGTATATGCACAGATACTTTTTATTGACCGATATCAATAAATAGTCTGAAAATATTATTTTAATTATTTATTAACTTAATAGTGGGATTTTCAACAGGTACGTAAATCATGGAGGACTTATTTATTTATTTATTTAACGACCCTCCAGCTCAAAAATAAACATGGGCTATTGGGAATCATGGAGGACGAGAAAAACACACACACCCTTCACTTTTTGATCAGGGGGTGGGGTGGGGGGTGCCTATATAATTATCCTCTCTCACTTTTTGCTTTGAAAAATTGAAATTAAAATTCCTATATAATAATTTTTACCCGTTCTTGTATTTCAGTTTATTGTATCAATGTAATACTTAACCTTGTGATCTAAGCACAAATATACTAAAGTACACAGGGGGGTTATAATGGCGTCAATCCTGGTGGTATAGGGGACACATCTCATCCCATTTTTTTTGATAGGGGTGATTCTCCGCCACCCCCTACTCTTCAGGAAGCGATTTTTGTCCTTGATTTTCAATACATAGCAAAAATAGCTTCATATGGTCATAAACGTTTCAAATTCTAAACACGTAAAACAATCATTCCTTATTTTAATCCATTCCTTGATCTTGTTAATCCTGTATGAAACGCAAATTATATGTTTATGTACTATTACTCCTTTGTTTTAAATGTATATTACGTAATAAGATTAATGTAAATACTTGTATATAGGCGGGTCTCCTGTAAAGAATTAAAATGATAGAATCGCCTTCTATTCAAATATTTACGGTATTATCTGATTACCGTAAGTACTTGTATATAGGCTGGGTCTCCTGTAAAGATTTAAAATCATAGAATCACCTAGTCAAATATTTACGGTATTATAGACCGAACAGCCCATGAATTGTAGACCAGGTAATCCTTTTTATTTGAGATGTGTTAGTTTGTAATTGTTTATTTATGTTGCTGAGATATTTGCTTTGTTCTGGAAAGTTTGCACTGTAGATGTTGTATTTTGAAATGTAAATATGTGTACATACCATTTTTTTCTACCAAATAAACTTTTCTCATCAACTGTCTTTGTTATTTTATCAAGAAAAGTGAGCTAAAAAAAATATAAAAAATTGCTGGTTTCGTGTAATAAATGACTAGCGGTATCTCTTTGCTTTAAAAGACACCTTGCTGTTTATCGCAAAGAATTGCCTACGTGGTGTCAGCGGGTTTACTCTAATTAAATGTCAGAATGACATAATAGCCGATGATGAGATAAAAAATTAATGTGCTCTTGAGGCGTCGTTAAATAAAATAAACTTTACTTTGTCTTTGTTTTATAGGCCTACATATTTGATAAAGAAGAACAGAGTTCCCAAACCAGGGTAAATTTACCCCCAGGTGGTAAATGTTGCCTAACCAGAGGGAATAGACCTGCAGCCCAGGGCCTTCAGGGTAGACGAACTTGGTACCAATATCTGAGTGTGGGAGTATGTAGGGCCGTTTGGGCTATTTTCGGTTCCAACAAGTGGTCCACAACTTGGTCATCAAAGACCGTGGTATGTGTTGTCCTGTCTGCATATAAAAGACCCTTTTCTGCTTATCAGAAAGAAAAGCCTATGTGGCGGCACCAGGTTTCCTCAAAATACATATGTCAGAATGATTGATGTCCAATAGCCGATGATCAGATAAAAATCAATGTGCTCTAGAGGCGTCGTTAAATAAAACAAACTTTACTTTACCAAAACAAAATATAGTGAGCTTCAGTTGTCGGACGCATAAGCTGAAGACAGTGGTTCAAAACCCGTTGGAGGCTGGTTCAGCATTGACTATGTGCAAAATTACCCAATGTTTGACATTCAGTAGCCGATGATTAATAAATCAATGTGCTCTAGGGATGTGGTTAAACCAAAACAAACCAAAAACCGTAACAAAATATTGTTCATAAAATATATATGTGGCAAGTACTTAACGAGTTTTCATATCCAATTATAAAATTACTTTAATTTGTCACACGTTTTAGCGATTAACAAATTAATATTATTTTATGAGTTTAATAAAGATGTTTAGATTTCCGGTTTGCATTTTATATCATTAAAAATAATACGTTAACAAGTAGTCTAGTACATTCTCCAGCGGTGGAACGTTGGACTTTCAAGTTGATGACAATGGTTCAAAACCCGTTGGAGGCTGGTTCACACTTGACTACGTGTAACACTAACTACATGTTTAACATCCAATAAACAATGATTAATATATCAATGTGCTTTAATGGTGTCGTTAAAAAAAGTAATAAAAAAATAAAATATATTTATTTTTTTAAAAACCCACATTCTCAGGAAATCAAATATTCAAGATCTGAACGATGGTATAAATCACAGTAAAGACTGTTATCTTTTTTTTTTTTATCTATTATATCGTCATCTGCTTATTATTTTCACTAATTTAATATATTTCATTCTTATGATTTTAATATCCCTTTATTCTTATTGTAATATCCATTCATTCTTATTATTTTAATATACATTCATTCTCATGACCTTAATATCCTATCATTCTCATGAGTTTAATATCCTTTTCACTTTAAATGTCTTAACATTCTTTTTCAATATCTTAATAATCTGTCATTTCGTATTCTTTCCGTCTCAAGATCATGATCTTTATATCCTATCACGCTTAATATTCTGCAGTTCTCATAATGTGAATATCTTTTCATTCTTATCTTAATATTCCACCATTCTCATGATTTTAATATCTTATCATTAATATCCTGCATTTCTCATTATTTAACATCCTGAAATTCTCATTATCTTACTATCATGTAATTATCATGATCATAACGCAATATCTTTTAATTCTCACGATCTTAATATCCTATTATTCTCATCATCTTAATATTCTGCAATTATCATTATCTTAATATCCTGTTGTTATTATCATCATCTTAATATTTATATTATTATGATCATTCTCATGATTTTAAGATACTTTCGCTCCCCTAATCTTAACGTTCTATTATTCCAAATTCTTAATATTCTGTAATTTTCTTTATCGTATTATTCTGTAATTGTCATATCTTAATACTCAGTAATTCTCTTGTTCATAATATCCTCTCATGTTCATGTTGTTAATATCCCAGAATTCTCACGCTCTTAATATTCTGACATTCTCATGATATATTTTAATTATAATGATGTTAATATCATGCAATTCTCTTTATCTTATTATCCTGTAATTCGCATGCTGTTAATATTCTATAATTGTCATGAGTTTAATATCCTGTCATTCTTATAATTTTAATATTCTGTATTTTTTATGCTTTTAATATCCTGATTTTTTAATGTTCATATCATGTAATTCTTTTAATCTTAATATCCTGTATTCTCATATTAATATCATGTAATTATCTTGATCTTAATATCCAATCATTCTCATATTTTTAATTTTCTTTTCATTATCATTATTTTGATATCCTTTAATTCTTATGTTCTTAATATCCTGTAATTCGCAATAATGTAATATCATGGATTTCTTATAATTTTAATATCGCGATCTTTGTGTTTCAACCTTGACTTATCGGTATCCTCTAACTTTTGTCTTCTGAACTGAAATCCCTGTCATATAGCTGTCTTAACTGTTGTTGTGTTTTGTATCACCTGGCTTCTTTGTTCTCTTTTGCCAAAAACTCGGGCCTGTCTTACGATACTAACTAACGAAAATGCATCAGATGTTAGTACTCTAAACAATCTCAGAAGCGACCATCGAACCCTGATCTAAGTAGTCAAGTCCATTGTATATCTGCTATAGAGCAGCAGCTGTGTAGCATATATGTAACTATTGGACACACAAGGACTGGGATGTGGAGATGGACGTAAGACGATTATAGACAACATGGTGTGTCAAACAGGGAGATTGTGTAATTAAAAGATGATAAAATATATAACCTACACATTATATCTCATAAAATATAAATGTGAGTACATTTGTTTGTGTACAATACTCTGTGAACTATATTAAGTGTATGTGTTTTAACATGGTTAGACATTACAAAGTTATACAATTTGGAGATCCAATCGTTTGAAAGATTCACGTTACGTTAACAGAATTTACCATTTAGTATGGTTCAAGCTCATCGAAGTCTTAGTTACAAAGATGTTGTGAATGAAATATAATTGGTGATCTTGTTTCTTAAGGCCAAGTAAAAAATAAAATTATATTAATATTCTTTACCACGCTCATATCCCCCAGCTAGAGCACCTTCTGACTCAAAACAGTTCATCACAATGTAGTCTCTCAATATTACATATGTAAGATAGTTATTCCATGAAAGCTATGAAAGAAATTTCTATCTTAAATGGCAAATCACGTGCGGGTAATAACTTGTTTGAAGGGCAATAACTCATATTAGCAACAAATGTCTGCACCCGATTGATTGTATATACATGTACTATGCTATTGTTTATCTATTTTATTAATGATTTAATTAGGTAGGTGAAAGAAAAAAAAAGACCGTAGAAATTTTATAATTATATGATTTTTAGTTATTGGATGTTAGAATGTGGACTATTTGTGTAAAGCGTATATACACACTAGTAGTGAAACAATGTAGATGAACGGTTTACATTTACACTATGTAGCGTAATTTAAGTGTAGTAAACATAAATACTGAATAATTGCTGTTCATTTTTATGCGCAAACGATGTTTTGCCATTTTCATATAATAATAAAGAGAATTTAAAAATACTGTTTTCATTGCAGTGTAAATGTTTTTATATATATTTATTTAAAAATGGCTTCATTTTTTTTTCAGTTTTATTCCGGTTTTATCCTCTTTTTTTCTGATGAGAATGGGAGAAAAATATTTTGTTTTATATTCCTTAAAACTCTCCTTATGTGCTATTAGTACTCTCGTTAGTGTGTTTCTCTAGGTTCTAACACTGTTTCTTTATTAAAATAAAAAGGTACCTCTAACGTTGTTTTAAAAAAGGTACTGATCTTCTTTCCTTACTTGAATTAGATTTCCAATTCGTATATTATGGATTAGAAGTATTTGCAAGAAACTCTAAAATAAAATACAATATAAAGTTTCATCATGCTCATTGTTTTATTTCTGGAATTGCAAGTAAAATAATTCATGTTATTTTAAATGTTTATTATGTTTAGATGTTTATTTAACTCCAATTAAATGTGTCTGTGTTTACTAGTATTATGAAGACATCTACAGTTAAAACTTGCGCATCGCGAAATTTGATATGCCGAATATCCGTGATGTTTCGAAGTGTACAGCTAATTCCAGTTTAAAATAATGGATATAGTGTATACCATTGGTTAACTCGATTATCTAGGATATCAAGAGGTTTACAGATTATCCTGACATAAAGCACGTGTTACTGATCAACTGTGATAATGTCCAAATCAAACTCGATATTTTCACTATCTGGGATATTTCGAAGAGTTATTTCATTGTATAATACATACGTGAATGGGAGGTATTACCTATAAAATATGATAATGGTTAATTTGGTCTTTCAATACCTCTAATACTATAGATATCTCGAAGTGTAAGATGGCAATTGTATAATAGGCACGTGGGTAGGTGGCATTACTGATAAAATATGATAATGGTTAATTTGATCTATTGTTATTTCGAATAATATGGATATTTTGAAGTATAAGATGAAATTTGTATAATAAATACGCGAGTAGGTACCATTACTGATAACATTTGATAATGCCTAACTTGATTTATCGATATCTCGAATACCAAATGTATATCGAAGTGTAAGATTACCATGGTATAATACACACGTGAATAGGTGGCAATACTAATAAAATATGATATTGATTGACTTGATATATCAATTTATTACACAGCGGTGTCTGATATACCCATGTGATAAATATCGTATCACCACATGTGTGATACCACTTTTCAGAGGTCTTGACCTCTCATCACGTGATCGACGGAACTTTTAGTTTTCCTCCCATCCATAAATTGCAAACATTAGTTTGTTCTCCAGATTTCACTTTTATATTAAGACATTATACTGCAAACACAATCTATTCAGTCTGAATTCATACTGATATATGTCATTAAATATTGAAACAAAACCAATTTAAACAAAATAAAACGTGTGTCGCCCAATATCAGCGATCGCGGTAAACGAGAAAGAAAAATGGCAAGTTTTTTTGTACCTACCAGCTGTTTGTAATCAACATAACAAAACACCTTCAATTTCTTCACAGAATACATTTCCAACACAGCACTTTTATTACATAAGTTATAAGTAAAATTCAGTTATATTCGATAGAAATTCGTGTAATCCAAAGCATCAAAACGTAAAATTCTAAAAATTGGTTCAAACATAACGCTGGTCAACAGGAAGCGACGTCAGTACAAAATTAGACTACTACGTAATCGTAGTAATTATGGATGATGACGTGGCAACACATTTCTACGTCACAGTTCATTGAAGAATCTTTTTTATGGATGGTGTTACATTTTATTAAAATAAAAACACGTCATATTATTAGTTTATTAAATTGGTTCTATTAACTTGACAAATACATGTTATCTTTTTTTTCTTCGTTTTCTTCTTTTCATAAGGTGGTTTACTTAAGGGAACTTTAAGACTTCGCGGAGTTTTATGTACATGCAACCAGAAAGGAGTGCGCCGTTGAAAGAACACTTTAAATCCTTGTGCTCTTTTGTTTTATCTGCGTTTTGAGTTGCAAAGGAAAGTAATTGTCCTGCATATAAACTTTATAGTGCGGTGTAATAAATAATTACAAAACTCGATCCCGTATGATACTCACGTGTTTTAAATCGTACATCTCTCGCTTTTGCTCATGAAGTACGATTGAAAACACACTCATAATATATTTGGTATCACATGGGATCTCGTTATGTAATCTCTATTTACATATATAATATATACACACACACACACATATAAATAATAGTTACCAAAATACACAAAATAATGTGTACATCAATATGAAATATTTTATATAATAGGGATACACACTTCTTCAACTATTACCATGAGCATTTTTACTTGAATGTATTTTTAAATATATTCAGGCATGAACAAATAAGCTGTGGTGATAACATTTTATTATTTATTATTATTATTTTTTGGTGAAGGGGAGTATGGGAAGTTGAGGCAAGTAACTATGAAGTAAATAAGACAAAATATAGCTTGGAAAAAGGATAAGAGGAGAGAAGAGAATACAATTGAAAGTGAGACAGGATAAATGTGATGTTCCATCAATATCTATTTCTAAGCTAGTGTTAAAAAATATCCAAAGACTTGTTAAAAAAATATATTATACCATTTCATCCAGTATATAAAAAAAATTCATATTCACAATTTTAAAGCAGAATACAATTTTCAATTTCTATCTTGTCTTCAAGAAATTGTTGCACTGCTTTGAAATTTCCCAGCACTTAATGTTGATCTCAGTGCAAAAAGTAAATCACATCAAAAGAGTAACAATCCTGTCTTCCCTTTATAGGTATAAACAAGTTTATAATTTTTTTTAAGAAGAGTGCATTAATACTCATTATTACCATTCCTCAGCTATTTTACATCAACCAAAAAATATACTTTTAATCAATGACAAAACATAGTCACCTATATAACCAAGACCCAGCACATAACATAAACCTGGTTTAACTTATTTGGTTTTAACTTATTACAGTAAATATGTGGAATTTGTCTGTTTTGTTAGTAAAAGTAACAAAATTTTGTTTGGAAATTGGAACTTACAAAATGATTTTGTTTGGAGTTGACATGGCAAAGTTAGATCCTTATAAGCTATGATGTCATGTAATCTCTTGACACAGTATGTCATGTTACAAACCAAATGGTTTACTCTGATCAATCAAACCTGATAGCAAGAAGAAACTGGGCATTAATAAGACAGTCACTGTGTTTCTCTAATTATGTTGGATTGCAGGATAAATAAAATGATCAGTTTCTGCCATAAGATATAGGCTTTATCATGCAAGAATCAAGACATTCACCATTCTAACATTTAGCTGACAATGCTGGTAGAGTAAGTGGTTATTCTCTATATATTTTATATAAAAAAGAATCACTAACTTTTATTTGACATTCACATATCCATAGCTCAGTGAGGCCAGTAATGTGAGTAAATGAAAAACTGCTTATCCTTGATATTGTCTGTCCAATGATGCGCAGAATGCTCAGGTTTGGGAAGTGCTGCAATCCAATAAGCTTTGGATATCCAGAGAAAAACATTTCCAATATATGTTGAGAAAGTCCTTCAATTGGCAACTTGCTGTAGTTAATTCCATTGTTTACACACTGAAAAATAAAAAATAATCATCAAAATAACTAAATATAATTTATGGCTACAGTGAAGGGCTTATATTTGTCTAATTTTTTAAATGTTTGTATGTTAAAATCTTAATTTATAAGCAAGGTATTCAAACATTTTAAGTAATGAAACCATTTCTTTTAAACAAAAGCATTAAACTAAACCCAGATCAGTTTAATCAAAGCATGAATTTAAGATGGGAAACACAGCCCTCGCTAGTTATTTTATGTACTTACTGGCCAATTAAAATTTACAAAATCTACCCATTGAGTTGTCAAAGGTTTTAGGTAGATCATAAATAAAATTATGCAAAATACAGTTTGACTGCCAATTGCAGATTAAGATGTTATGTGTACCTCTTTCCTCTGATAGTTTAACCTAATGTTTCAAGTTAGATAATTCTCAAATGTTTAGTTTTGATTAAAAATAATTTAATATCTTAACTGATTTTTATAGCATTTA
>JAULBS010042454.1:0-23796 GCA_032355785.1 Symmetromphalus regularis
TACCTCAAATGCTGTTATAAGCATATTATAGTATACGAGCCCGTATCTAGGATTTTTGAAGGGGGGGGGGGCTTTTTGGTAATAAAAGGGCATTGCGAGCGTAGCGAGCAACACTTGGCTGGGGGCTGCCTATGGCTCCCGGTGGGGTCGAGGGCCAGAGTACCTGGTAGGGGTAGGCCCTTGACGCCCCAGCATTTTTGACAGTTACAGGCCTTATTTAATTGATTTCATAGGCAAATAAATATATTTAAAAAACTGGCAATTAGTTGAGATTTTTTTTATAACAATAGAGAAAAACCATGGGTACTTCAGAAAAAGGGGGTTTCGTTCGAATCCTACGAACACCCCTAGCTACGGGCTAGTAATAACAGTAGGCCTACATGGAGTAGGGTGAAATTTGCCATGAAAATTCCGATCTCCAATGGAAACAAATGTTATTTAAATTGCAAAATTTAAGGGATCTGGGCCCCGCTTAGATTCTCCACTGGTAACAACAGTCGTACATCTATACAGTGGCTATATATGTTCTTTCTTTGACATTCTTTCTGAATTGCTAACCTCGACACTGACTGCGTGCACCTACCAAGGCAATCAATTCTCTTGATTCATCCATTTTTCTTTATGTAAAAGGTATCCCTTTAAAATGAAATACAAATTTTCATTGAAAATAGTGATCACAGGTCAGCACTAAATATACATGTATATATTATACATGTACATTAATAAACAGTAGTATTTACAGGCGCGGTTACATGGGTGCGCACCCCCCACTTCCCACACCCCAATTTTCGGGCAATGATAATTGTTCTTGTAATAATTTACTCTGAGGTGCCAGGAAATCGCATCTAAGCGTATTAGATTTCATTTTTTTCAAAGTTGCGCCCCCCTATTCACAACTGATGGAACCGCTCCTGATTTACACCACTCCTTTAATAGGCTATGTCATCGAATAGAAGGCTTGAGCGAAATAGTTTCAAGTAAAATAACCTCGGTCATGTTTAAGGTCAAACTACGATACGCCACCCATTAGATCAAATACACAAAAAGCTAGTCGTAGCACAATAATCAAATTGATTATTATTATTTATTTATTCGTTATATTTATTTATGTTTTACAGCGGGCGTAATAAAATATTCTACGTCATTACTGACACCATGGAGACGGAACTTCCGGAATGGGTGAATAACGCTCTGGAATACGCAGCGTCCCCTGGTGTCATAATTCCTGTGTTCCTCTTGCTGGCGTAAGTTTGACTCTTTCTTGTACAAAAGTTAACTTTCGATCTGAATTCATCTGTTGAACAATCAATAAAATTAGACATCCAGGAAATAGTTTTGTCATTTTTCGAATCCAAAGTAAACTAGTTTCTTTTATTAACGACGCCTCTAAAGCATATTGATTTTTATCTTATCATCGGCTATTGGACGTCAATCATATGGTCATTCTGACATATTTTAGAGGAAACCTGCTACCGCCACATAGGCTACTCTTTCCGATAAGTAGCAAGGTTTTTTTTATATGCACTTTCCCACAGACAGGACAGCACATGCCATGGCCTTTGATGAACCAGTTGTGGACCACTGGTTGTAACGGAAAATAGCCGAAACTGCAAATGGGTCCACTGAGAAGGATCGATTCGACGACCGACCGGTTCACAGGTGGACATGCTACCGTTTGAGTTAAATCACGCTCCTCTGACCACTCGAAGACATTTTCCTTCCTTCCTAGTATTTTTTGAACCGTGCCCACATCCAATTTGGTTCGGGCACGTTCCCCCCCCGGATTCCGCGCCTTAAGAGGAAGGCACCTAATCCGGGGCGGAGAAGTGACAAAAAAATAAAGAGAGAGAAAAATCCTATATCACATTAAATTACCATACATATATAAGGAACCAAACCTTCCCATTCGGGTGTGCCAAGGGAGGTTTTTGGGGTAGAAAACTGCTCTCCTTCTCTCTCCATCCCTCCCTCTCTCCCCCATTATCTCTCTCTCTCTCTCTCTCCCTCCCTCTCTCTCTCTCTCTCTCTCTCTCTCTCTCTCTCTCTCTCTCATGAATTACGTTTTGTCTTTTGTAGAAATCTTAATGGCATAACTTACGTTCAGAACCAAATAGCTAATGGACGCAAGCTAGACTAGTGTTTGTGCTTTCGTGTTCACGTTTGGAACCAGTGAAATTGCTACGTAGTGCTCGGCAAAGCATGCCTCTCCTGAACTTAAGCGTGATATAGTGGTCAAAAAGTACTTCCACACAATGCAAAGTCCAACAGATTTAAAGTTTCAAAAGTACCCGGGTTTAGGTCTTTTTTTTTTTAAATATCAGAAGATGGGCGACATTGCACCTGTATCATTGTCAAACTGCAATTGGTGAAAACCGTATCCTTGAATAAGCGAGAATCGAAGTGTCACAGACTTCAAGAACATATCTGACTTTAGAAATAATAAACGATCTACAGTGGATTGTTTTCTTGGGTTTTTCTACAGGCCGGAGGTCATACACGGACCGGAACAAATGCGGAAATAACAAAGTATGTTGGCGTGCTTCCCTTCCAATTGGCTGCTTGTCAAGTATGGCTGAACCACTACAGAGACGGTAATTACAATCCTTCTATTATCAAACTGGGGCAATTTGTATCCATGTTCATCCACTATTAAACTTTGATGTTTTTCTATCTCTTTCATTTTCTCTGCAAAAATGTTTTGTTCATGGTAATATACGACAAAAACTGAACATGGTAGACTCTAGCTTGCCTCGTCTGAAATTTCCGCAGATTTTTTGTTTTTCCATGACACTGATATTTATTATCCACATGGTTCAAGCTCCCAGCGTCTGAGTTTACCACGACGTTTTCCTTCTGGCTACGCCTCAGGTAGAGTAAGACACAGATTTGTTTACTAATATTCAGTAACGTAAAATCCAGTGCTATTTCAAAGGCGTGTGCAGGAGTGGGGTTGGGTGGGGTTAGAGTCTCGAAACCCCCTTGCTCAAAGGTTGTTGTTTTTTTAATTCGTATATTATTAGGTACTCTGCAACACTTATTGCACCTGCATGTGTTCTCTAGCGTAGCCAGCACGAGGAAGACGAGGCGCTTACCTCCACTGGAATTTCCGCCAATTTGTTTTATTTGTTCACCATTATACTGATATTTATTATCCACTTGGGCCAAGCTCCCAGCGTTTGGGTTTACATCCGTGTTTTTCCCTCTCTGGCTACTCACCAGATGTTATTATTTATTTATTTATTATTATTATTATTACAGTTATTATTATTATAAAAATTTTAAGGAAATATTTTCTTTGATTTCTCAGATTCTATTTTTTCTTTCTTCCTCTCATTTTCATATATACATTATTTAATTACATATTATTACAATGTATACACAACAAAAACAAATTTCACAGATTCGACATATTATCGTTTTCGTGACATTAAAAATTGATAATCTGTATGACATTCAGAGAAATTAAACCACACGGTGCAATTATTCCTGTAGCAACCTAATGAAAAGTGCGTGACAGTTTGACATTAAAAAGATCTAAGGAAGATGTCAAATGAAAGATTATACAGTATATACATGTACAATGAACTCTAATCAATAATCTATTACATGTACATTATCTATTACATGTACATTTTTACCAATACATTTTATACAACTTTTTAAATTTTATTTATTTATTATTATTAGTTTGTTTATTTTTCATAATAATTAATTCTTTCTGTATTAATTTACTTATTTAATAAATTATATAAATATTATTATTAGTTGTGTATTTGTATACTTATTTTTCATATTATTTAATTCTTTATTATTTAATTCTTTCTGTATTAATTTACTTATTTACATAATACACACACACACACACAAACACACACACACTTATTACTGATCATTCAAGAAAGGGTCGAAAGGTTCGCATATGGGATGTATTCCCTTTAAAATGTTTAGTATTTAACGCTATCATCTAATAGTAATTAACACATTATTACCTTTTATCTTTTTATTTCTTCTTCCTTTTTCTTTTCCGTTTTTTAAATTTGTTTTTGTTTTAATGGAATGGATAACGTTTATTGATAATGTTGCCCATTGCCCATCGCCCATTGCCCATCGGATCAGTAAGCTTAATTGCTTATTAAACCCAATTCATTAATATTAAATTAATATTCCTGGAATGAAAATCTGAAAACTACTTCTATAATGACGAACTAATTCTGTATACAAACAATACATTTTTATTTTCACTTTAGGGTTAGCCTAGTGACATATAAAAGTTAATCTTTTGCAAGCCTCTGTTAGGAAATGAAACTGGTTTCTTAAACAAATATAATTAAAATAAAACGTGTGCTTCATTATCACGGAACTATGTATCTGTGCATGCGTGGTATTACAAAAAAAATCTAACGAAATCAAAGCACGGAAATCCGGCAATTAAAAAAAGTCCCTTCCCGCCATATTGATGACCTCATGCCATCAAGTAATAGAAGAAGAATAGAAGACTTTTCATCGATTTATCCATCATCAGAGATGAAAATAATAAAAAAAAATCGTATCTTGATCTTTGCAGAGATTTCTAACACAAAATCATCTCGAAGCAGACGACGGAATTAGGGGCAGCGATGTGGCAGCCGGGTGACGACAAAAGGATCTAACTCATATAAGTAGGTTAATAAGGTGGAAAGAAACAATTATTTTCTTATTTTTGGAGATGGTTGCTAGTTAAGGTATTTTGCTTCTGACAGATGAAAGATATTGGGTAGAGAATTGCTCTATTATGGTTTGTTGAGAATGCATTACGTATGTTTAGGCAACTCGGTCGTGCAGGCTTAGAAATTGATTTCAAAGGTGAATGAACGATTGGATGGAACGGAATCTGGACAATATCGTATCTCAACTCAAGGCAAACTCCAAAAGGGCTTAAAAACAAAAACAAAATGTCATGGTTTGTGCACATGAATCACTGAATAAAACAGTTATGATACAAGGTGTTTGCAAAAGCAGCTTACAGAAACCTAATATGTATATGTATTAACAAATTCAACACCATCAGCTTTCGCAAACCAAGGGTCATTAATGACAGAACAGAACAGAACTTTATTACTCCCAGAACGTAAGGCAATGAAATATGAGGAAACATGAATAATTGGTTTTACACGACAAGATAGGAGTGTCGCTGAAATACATCTTGAGAATTGTGTCAGTAGTGGATCCAGAGGGGGTCCGAACCGCACCTTTTCTAATATTTAAAAAAAAAAAAATTATATATATTTATGAGAATTATTGGGGGTATATAGCCCCCCCCCCCCTTCCCCCGGATCCAACGCCCTTGGTACGTACGTTCTCACGCACAGGCAGAAATCTTTACAATTACAAATATAATATGCACTCAAATCAGAAATACAATCAGATCAACAAATACTCTCAACGCCTATCGTGGTATATACAATCTACTTTAATCCTGTGGGTGGAACGTAGTAACATGCTGGGGCACATAATACGAAACGCTAACAATTCCGAGAGAACATAATGTTCTTCACTAATCAGATAGCAACTGCTGCAATCCCTAGAGTCCCACCTTCTACACAAATGATGGGAGCTGCACTTTTGTGTATTTCCATCTTAAACATGGCGAAAACAATTCTCTTTTAGACTAAATCAAGTATTTATAATAAGCTTTAATGAAAGAGGACTGCGTTCGTAACAGACATCTAAAATGTGCAACCAGTTTGTCATTATTTTTTGTGTTTTAACACCACTAGTAGAGCACACCAATTTGTTCATCATCTGCTGTGAGATACAGAGCCACCAGAAGGACTGTGACATTAGGGCGGTGGACTAGCGATGTTCAGAGCTAGGGGATCCGGGGGCATGTATGTTGATACTGGAAGAAAAAAATTTGATGGCTTGCTGGACAAATTGTTTGGGGCGGCGATCGCCATCCCTGCAGCCCCAGTTCCGGCGGCCATGATTATTATGTCAAACATTTGACAATTTCGACACGTAGTGTGAGCTAGCCTCAGACGGTCCTCAGCTGGAGTCTAAGATTATACCTTACAATCACTAAGGCTCACTTATCTTTACGGACTTCAGTATTTGTGTTTACGTTAATCAAATTATAGATTTAGTTTGCATACGATATGATCTTGAACAAAATACTGTTTGGCTTTTACAGTGCATAAATTGAAAATGCAATATTTGATTGCTAAAGCATGCACTCATATTTTATGCATGAAGTCAGAACCATGCATATTAATGTAGAAGAAGATGCAGAACACACCATATTTAGTGGGCTAGTATTGTGAGCATGCATATGAATGTTAAGTAAAGTTTGTTTTAACAACGCCTCTAGAGCACATTGGTTTTTATCTTATCGGCTATTGGACCTCAATCATATGGTCATTCTGACATTTATTTAGAAGAAACCCACTGCCACCACATGGGCTACTCTTTCCTATAAGCAGCAAGGGGTCTTTTATATGCATCATTCCTCAGACAGGACAGCACATACCACTGCTTTTGATGAACCAGTTGTGGACCACTAGTTGGAATGGAAAATAACCCAAACTGCAAACTGAGAAGGATCGATCAGATGACCGACCAGTTCACATATGAATGACGAACAAGATGTAGAACACACCATATTTAGTGGGCTAGTCGTGTGGGCATGCATATGAATGAAGGACAATATATAGAATACAGCATATTTAGTAGGCTAGTATTGTGGGCAAGCATATTAATGTAGAACGATGTAAAACACAGCTTATGTTGTGGGCATGCAAATCAATTCAATCTAGCTTTCTCTTTGGTCAGTTTTTGATGGACTCACAGTTGTCAACCAAAAACATAATCTCTACTTGACCTTCTATAGCCAGTTGTTCATAAGTTTTGACTTAAGAACGGCAGTCTGTGGTAATACTACACACACAATCAATATGGAATCTTCAGTAAAATCCTGTCTGATGCTTTCCAGTCGTATATTTTGAACTAGTTTTAAATTACCAAATTACCTGGTTTAATACTTTAAGAGATCGAGTAACACTTGTATATTTATATTTTATTGAAATAATGAAATAAAACAATTACATGACATTGCAGTCTGTATTCCAAGCCTAAGACTTCCTAAAACATTTAATAAAAGGTATGGCTTATTAAAAATGTCAGTTTGCCATACATATTACTAACAAAAAATAATTAATTTATTTAAAATGAATGGATTAAATATGTTATTTCAAGAATGAAAACCATTTTACAATGAAAGGGAATTATTATTATAGTTTATTTTCTAACAACAATAATGTTAAATTCAAACTATGCAACATTATATATTTTCAATACACATTTTGTTATGGTATCACCTGGGGTTCCAATGTTGTTTTAAGGGCACAGTGATTATTGCCGTGGGTGGCCCTGGTATAACAAGACACTTCAGCTTTTATTTTTTTAAAGGGAATGATTCACTTCAATTGTGAAATTTGACCTCTACCTCATACAATACAATATAACAACATGTACATTCATCAGATATTTTGTACAAATAAATGAACACAAACATACACAGAGATCATAAGGCAACAAAATGCAACTAAGGTAGTGAATGCAAGTAAAATAAAAAGTATTTTTACTATCTTTGTCCAAAATAATGAAAATCATGTAATGAAACTTAGTATTATAGGCCTGGATACCAACAAATTTCAACAATGCCACAACACAAGTTTGCATCAAACAATGTCATACATCCAACCAATTTATTGCTGCATCCCTTATAATTCCGATAGATTTACTGTGACATGTAACTGTCATTGAAAAATATTTTTTCTGTTACAATTTTAAGAAAAACGAGTATACTGCATATATATTTTTCTGTGACCGCACTATAATGGTGTCGCGAACCAATTATAAAGAAGTTTTTATAGCAGTGTTGCCAATAAAAAATTAGAAAATTTGTTTTGTTTTAACGACACTACTAGAGCATATTGATTTATTAATCATCAGCCATCTGATGTCAAATATGTGTTATTTTCAACACGTAATCAAAGAGTGAGTCAGCCTCCAAGAAGAAAAAAGTAAAGTTTGTTTTATTTAACGACGCCTCTAGAGCACATTGATTTTTATCTTATCATCGGCTATTGGACGTCAATCATATGGTCATTCTGACATATGTATTTTAGAGGAAACCTGCTGCCGCCACATAGGCTACTCTTTCCATTAAGCAGCAAGGGTTCCTTTATATGCACAGTCCCACAGACAAGACAACACACACCATGGCCTTTGATGAACCAGTTGCGGACCACTGGCTGGAACAGAAAATAACCCAAGAAGAAGACGAGGCTGACCTGTAAGTGATGTTTCAGAAAAACAATTCTGCATCGAATACTTTAATCTCATCATAAACTGATCTGGGGCTGGGGGTCTTGGTAGTCACATCCCAAGCATTTATTTTTCACCATTATATTTATAATTAAGTCATAACTAACTTTGGACCCACTTCCAATAATAAAAATATCTTTGGACCACTTCCATTCCAAAATTTCTTACTCCCCAGCAGATGATAAATTCATGGACACTTTCAGCGACCTTTATGTTAATGCAGGGTATTAAAGTATGTGTTGATTATTTGATTATATGTGTTGTTGTTTTTCCATAAATATAATCTATAATCTTTACTAAAAATAGAAGGTACAAGTAAATATATTTACCAGCTCATGATCGACTAAGGATATTCTGAAGTTTACAACTTAATTAATAAAGCTTTCTGTCCCGTGTTAACAATTAATTAAAAAGTGGGTAGATCAAATGTTCAGTTCTACAAAAGAAACAACAGTCTGTGTTGTTTTGAAAGTGCCGGGTACACAGTTTATTCAAATATAACACAGGGATAAAGAAAAACATCTGTAAAAATAAACTCAGGTTTGTTATCCACCATTAGTCAAACATACTGTCACTCTGTAACTAAATGTTTTCACCCTGTGTTCAGAATGGTACTTTTTACAGGATTCTGAACATCCAAACAGAAAACATTTCTTGAGACTTTCTCTTCAACCAGAATCAATTTTTTTAATTTCCTCATCTTATTAAAAATAGTTTTTTGAAACCTCATCATCCAATCAGAATCAGTTTCTGAAAACATCTTCATCCAATAAGAATGCATGTCTCTGTATCTCATGATGGAATGAAGCAGTGGTCACCGCTGTTTGTTCTGTGCAGCTTCTTTCCGAGCTGCGTCCTGTAACAGCTGAGTGTCGCACTCATCAGTGGGCAGTTGAACATAACGAACTACAGAGCCACGAATGAAGCATGTTTTTACAGACAACTGAAAAATAAAAATAAAGCAATGCTTTTTAGTTTGATTTTTTAATAGTGTGCTCATTTGTACTGAACAGATTGATTATCGCCATCATTAGTGATTGATCGAGTCCTCTCAGTCAGAGATAATTTGATATGTGCGTCTGAATAGCTCACCATTCATCATTTTGTATTACTCTGCAAAATGTGAAAAACTGCTCTCCTCATTTCAAATTTCTCGCCTGTAATGATTTTCAAGTGAGCAATGAATTGCTCTCCAGCTATTTTCAAATAAAGATGAATGTGATATAAAATCTATCACAACTGTGAGGCAAAGATAAGGCAATTCCAAACCAAGGGAGAAAATGTGTTAGTCACCTTTGAGCCCTGTTTTGGAGAATTTGATTCCAATATAAAGTACCAATAAACTTTCATTTATAAACAGAATGCATCAGTGTTGGAAGAAATAGATAGATAAATAAATGCCAACCTTTGAATAAGCAGTAAAGGTAAATAAAATGAATTTAATAAATGTACACAGCACTGACCAAATAACTAGAAGGGATGTAACTGTGTATTCTAATTTCTGTGCTATTTTAATCGGATATTGTAGATATGGGAGATAATCAGAACCATGCTATGTAACAATTTTTTTTTTTTTTCAATATTACATTATTAACTGAAATGATATTTATTTGTGATTATATTCTGTTTTCAAAATCTTTATAAAATCAATGAACTTATACAGTATTGATTAAATGATTAAATGTGCTATGGGAGCTGTGCTCTATTAACCACTGATATAAAGCCAACCCATAAAGACAAATAATTAGGCTAAAATTAGGGGTTTTTTCTTAACCAGTGCAGTACGATTTTACACATGGTCAAGCTAAAAACATAGTCAGTTTTACAGTTTCCACCCCTTGAGGTAAGCTTTCCTATGTTATACGAAACATTTAAAAAACAACCTTTATATTTATGGATATTTAAGTTTGTTTTATTTAACGACGACTCTTATCTTATCATCGGTTATTGGACGTCAAACATATGGTCATGCTGACATATGTATTTAGAGGAAATCTGCTGTTGCCACATAGGCTACTCTTTCCGATAAACAGCAAGGGGTCTTTTATATGCACTGTCCCACAGACAGGACAACATATACCATGGCCTTTGATGGACCAGTTGTGGACCACTGGTTGGAACGGAAAATAACCCAAACAGCAGATCCACTGAGAAGGATTGATCCGACAACTGACCAATTCACAGGCAGACACTCAACCATTTTATCTAAATCCCACTCTCTATTTATGTATATTAATGCTCTACATTATAACATGCCCTACATCAAGAGTATTTTAATTTTTAATACATACCATGTGTGGATATTTATCAGGATCTGTAACATTGATATCTGTTAGTTTAATATTCAAGAACTGATCAACTGAATGCAAAGTCCCACATATACTGAAATAAAAAGAAATAATAATAAAAAGATAATACATAAAATTAAATGTACAAACATTTTTATGCTTTGCCACATAAGTTGGCTCTAAGCAGTGCATAAATACTTCATGTACATTTAATTTAGTTATTGAAAGCTATATATATATAGTAATATACTCTGAACATCTGGACTGATCAGCCAAATACACTGTCAGTGTGGTCTGTTACTTTATTTTTTTAAATATTGAAACTATTTCATCAAAGCTGGATACATTACTATTATGTGCCCAGTAGCCCAGACAACATGTACTTGACATCTGTGAATGTTTTTTAAATTGTAGCTAAGAGGGGTAGCTTTAAACTGAAACTGTTTGCCAGTGAAGATATGAATGACATATATATAAAGGTATTCCCTCAAAATAATGTTGCAAGACTTACCTAAGGTCATTCTTGAGTTCAACTACAACATCCTTCCCAACCAGAGATTTAAAGAATGAATAGAAGAGCTGGAACAAATCAATAAATTATTGTGAATGCAGGTTGTAAGGTTGATAAGACCAGTGTGACTAAACTAGATATATATATATATATATACAGTATTAAAGATTATTTTTGAGTTTTGTTTTTAAGACAGCAGTCATGTTAGTGACAATTTACTGTGCACAGGGTGTGCTTGTAATTGATTGATTAATGTAGATGAGTGTTATTGTGATTGTCCAATTAAGATTTTAACACATTGATGCCAACAGCAGATGGGTGTTAATCTGTTATTATTATATTAAGCCATCATCTGGAATCATTACCATTAATACAGGCAGTATCATTAATACATTATGTACTATCGAGACCCCAAACTGCGTGCAGCTCAACGGTAAAACACATGTACGATTTCTACAAAACAGAGTGTAATTTTTAAAAAACGACCATTTAAATACAACATATTTTAACCAATTCGCATGGAAAACAAATTAACTAAATGTTAAATACACTGATATTGGTAAACAAAAAGACTACCCTGTCGAAGAGATACAAAAATGTTCAATGCCCGAAACTGCCTGCATTGAGGAAAATGAGCTAGTTTGCGCATGCGTGTCATATAATGTCAGCTGTCAAGGTCACTTCAATTTTTTTTAATGTTTCTGAATAATATTTGTTTTTTTTTATATTTTTTGTCTAACATATAAGGTAAAAAAGTAAAACTTATCAAGAGTAATCAATTCATAATTTCATATCCATCATCACTTTCAGTCAAGTGTGTTATAATAATTTAACTCCCCCACCCAAGGAAAAAAAATCCAGAAGAAACGTGTTAACATGATCTGTAAATATGCACTACCAAATGCTTATAACTAATCAATATGTATACTACTACAGCGGTGCAGAAGGAACATTAAAAAAAAAAAAGAGGGTATTTTGTTTTACTAATTTAAAGAAAAAAACATCTTAACACTGGGGTTGTGAAAAATATATTAATTAAATTATTTGGCCTTATATTTGGCTCAGGGAATGACACGTGACATGTAGCAGACATCACTAATGCATCGTTTTGAGTTCACAATTTCCACCAGTTACTGTGCTCCTCAAGTGACACTTTAAAAAAAAAGTAAAGTTTGTTTTATTTAACGTCACTTCTAGAGCATATTGATTTTTATCTTATCATCGGCTATTGGATGTCAATCATATGGTCATTCTGAACTACTCTTTTTCGATAAGCAGCAAGGGGTCTTTTATATGCACTGTCCCACAGACAGGACAGAACATACCATGGCCTTTGATGAACCAGTTGTGGACCACTGATTGTAATGGAAGATAGCCCAAACTGCAAATCAGTCAACTGAGAATGATCGATCCGACGACCGACAGCTTCACAGGCGGACGCTCTACCATTTGAGCTACATCCCACTCCCTGGCACTTTTAAAATGTGGAGAAAAAAGGACAGTAAAATTAATGGTTTTAGGGAATAATAAACATCTGAGGTACATTACTGACTTGTTTCGACCTCGTTGTTGAAAATCGTTTGGATTTTCACAAAAATACTTTAGCAATGTAGATCAAGTGGCTTTGAACAAATCTGCAAAATTCTGCATGCGCCATGTACGAGAAAACAAACTGCACGCAGTTAGACGTAGTCGTAGAACGTATTGACGATATTTATAATTTAAAAAAAAAAAGATGACAGGAGTCTTGTCAAAAACAGGTCTGATATTATCATTATTATAAGCCATTCTCATTGAGGTATCAGTTTTGCCATTAAGTCGACGTGTATCAATAATCATAATGACAACATAATTAAATATCACGAAATAACAAGAACTTAGCAATAAGCAAAATATGAAAATGATGAATTGAATTTAAGAAATATACTTTAATCACAGTGGCATGCAACACTAAAGTTTAAATATTTTACACATTGTAATCGTGTATCATTACACATATAGTCGAATTAACACATGCAATAAATAACCATTCGATTATAGATATCATTCCGACAACAAAATAGTTAAATTTACCATCTTAAAACGTCCCGCTAGTCAGTCGTTGTCAACAAATAATGTGTTCGGATTACGCTTCATAAAGAAAGGACTGTAAAACAGTCTAGTCATAACTAAACATCAAAATGAACCGCAATACGCTAAAATAATATCTAAATTAAAGGTAGTCCTTGTGCCAAATTACACTTTGTTATTAACTCAATAATCAGAACTCTGAAAGTCCAGATAGTTTGTCAATGTTCATGTTTTGAAAAGTAATTTGTGTCTCAAAGCGTTTTATGTAGAAATATGGATTTGAAAATGACAGTTAAAAGTCGTTATTTAATTTCGTTCAGATTACTTAATAAAGTCTTAGTCCATTGTGTCGGAACCTAAGTAGGCGGCTTACATAGCGAAAACAGATTCATGTCTCAGTGTAAAGACTAAAGTAAAGTTTGTTTTATAACGATGCCTCTAGAGTACATTGATTTTTATCTTATGATTTATCTTCGGCTATTGGACGTCAATCATATAGTCATTCTGACATTTTTAGAGGAAACCCGCTGCCGCCACATTCCGAAAGGCAGCAACGGGTATTTTATATACACTGTCCCACAGACAGAACAGAACATATCACGGCCTTTGATGAACCAGCAGTTGACCACTGGATGGAATGGGAAATAGCCCAAACTGCAAATGGGTTCACTCAGAATGATCAATCCGACGACCGACAGATTAACAAGCAGAGATTTCTCAATGTAGTCGCTGCCGTGTGCAAATATCTGATTTAGAACATAATCTTGGGTGAATCTCGACACCTTGACACCACCATACCAAATTTGAGAAAGCCCATTTTATAATTTATATTATTTCTTTGAATTTGAAATAATATTATATTTAATTTTAAACTCCAGATTTCAGGAAAAAGCAGTCCATGTAATCTAAATGTTCAAAATATCTCTGGATCTTTACTAGGCATTTTTTTTTTTAATGTGACCAATAGTAAATAGTGCATTGCAGAAGAGATTATCAAAATACATGATCAAAGCTGTAACTGATTTAGCTAAACGAAATTAGAATGTGTCTTACCGTATGAAATTAGCAGTAAACCATGTGAAAACGTGTTGTCATTCGTTTGTAACCCTATATAGCATTTTTGCTGTGATCAGTGGCAGATTTATGAGCCCCAGAGGATGCCCCCACCCCATAATTTTGCGGTTTAAAAAAATAATATATTATTATATTTTTATTATTATTATTTTAACAGATGATTCTTTAAATAATTTTCTGGATCCGCCACTGGTAATGCTAATTAATATGAAAAAAAATTTGTTATTTAAATTTGGGCATTTTCATTTAATTCGGTCAAAAAGCAGCCTTCCCCACCACACCAATAGGAGCTCTTATATGCCTATGTGGTGCTTGAATCGTAAGCAAATAAAATCTCGGTATTTCTACACGTGGGCCTAGCCCTCGGGAATCCGGGTCATTTGACCCTAAAATCCGACCCAGTAACAGGGGCGAAACGACCCTCTTTTAGGGCGAAACGACCCACTGCGGACCGGAATAAGGGCAAAACGACTCGATGCCAGTTCTCGGTATAGCTTGGTTTAGCTCAGGAACTTAATGCTTATTGATTATTGGTTATTGCATTAATAATCAATAAGGAGCCCGTCCGTTTTGGACAAAGCTTGGTTGAGATCGGTAAATACGACCTCTGATCGCGGTTATATTTCGGTCCATTATATTGTTTAAATGGACCGTGATATAAACCTTATAGTTGACCATTAATAATTATAGTAATTGATATGCAGAGTTTAATATGACTATATATCAGCAAAGGAAAAATAATTTTCAATTTTTAAAATATTAATCCTAATAATGCTGGCACGTGACTTTACAAACGAGAATTCGTCTGCAAATCAACTTCCGGCGTGAAAAAGCAAATGTGTTTTGGTTTTGTCAAAAAGATTGGACAAACATGCTGAGAGTCGACGAACACCACGTTGTTGATAATTATTATGGTCAAAATGGACCCAAAGAAGTTCAGTTTAACCCATATACAAGTAATGGAGGGTGCGTGTCTTTTTATCTTCTTGGCTTTGTTTAAATTAATATTTTGTGTGGTGGGAAAAAATGTTCGACCGGTCTCTCCTCTCGGTTTATCGAGACACCATTTTGATGCGAGGGTTTATCCAGGATTTTTCATCAAGGTCTTATGGGTGAAAGAATTGGGAAAATTAGTCATCATTGGGAAGTTTTTTTCACACCACTGAATTTATGGGGTACCAGACGTTTCGCCCCCATGTCAGTTCGCTCCTACCAGTTCACCCCTACCAGTTCACCCCAGACGAAGTTGCCAGTTTGCCCCAAGTTGAATGCCAGTTCGCCCCAAGGTGAATGCCAGTTTGCCCCAAGATGAATGCCAGTTTGCCCCAAGATGAATGCCAGTTTGCCCCCAATCTGTGTGTGTTCGTCCTTAATAGTTTGTTGTCAGTTGTTTGTTGTCGTATATCCAGAATGAATGCAGGAGCTCTAACAGTCACAAATTTACTATTAGCGGTCATTTTGTCCGACATTTGTTTTTGTACCGAATGAGTTTAAAATGCGTATTTCTATTACTTTCTAGATAATATAAATAATAACACCTAGAATTCGTAATGGGCCGTGTTCCGAATGGCTTAAACAACCGGAAATATGACACTGATGTCGCCAAAACGTTTCATATATTTAAAAAAAAGAGAATAGTTTAATAGTTTAATTAGCATAACCTTGAACAAGGTTCTGTCGAAGTACTGACGTTACGACGTAAAATTTAGTTCCAAGTGGTAGAATATTGGACTCCCATCTAATGAGTGGTTCAAAATGCAGTAGCCAATGATTTATAATTCAATGTGCTCTAGTGGTGTAATTAAACATCTTATTAGGAATAAGGGCAAAACGACTTGTGTGCAAACAGGTTTTAGGGCAAAATGACCTGGATTGCTGATCACCCAAGGTACATCTTGGTGTATGTGTAATATACCTCTACATATAACCTTTTTTTCTTTCTGTAATGTTGATAACAAGAATTCAAAGTTAATGAAATGTTCAGGACAATACATAAGTGTTATATAGCATTTTTTCACCATGTTTGTTGTTATATTTTTCAGTACTGTGCTAGCTATAGCTGGAGATGATTTTGCTGTGATTGCTTCAGACACACGTCTCAGTGAGGGCTTTTCCATTCACTCTAGAGATGTACCAAAGACCTATAAATTGTAAGAACATTAATCAGGGTGTAATGTTGTATTTTTTTATCTTTAAAATATTATTGAATCAGTGGTGAATTAAAAAAATGTGTATATGGGAACACATTTTGTGATTGAATGGGAACTTGAATAACAAAATAAAAAATCATAGCTACTGTTATTAAATAAAGTATGTTTGTTTTGTTATTATTATAGTTTGTATCAATCCTTTAAAGTATTCATTTATATCTGTTTTCACTTCAGAACAAATAAAACTGTATTGGGAGCATGTGGTTTTCATGGTGATGTCCTGACATTGACAAAAGTGTTACAAGCCCGACTGAAGGTAAGTTTGTCTAAATAATTACCTGTGTGATCATTAAAAATAAAAGAATTTCACACAAATTCACATGCATTTTTATCAGTGTATTTTCTGTAGTTTTTAAACCATATTTGTTTATTTTGGACATGGCTAGTAAAATGTTGTGTTTGGCCAGAAATGAGTGTTAGAAAAACAAAAATGTTATGATAGGTAGGGAATGTTTATGAAGTGCTCTTTGAATATTGGGTGGTAATGTTTATTTCATGTAGATTTCAGTTATGCTTGTTAAATTTGTTACCCACACCCTTTTGAAATTTCATGAAATACTGCAGGCCTGGGCAAAACTGGTAGTAGGCCCTTATTTCAGACTGCTCATTAAGTATTTTTGTAATCGGTGCTAAATATCAGGGGAGTAGGTCCCAGCTGGCCTTCCCTCTGTCTTTACCTGCTCCCCTGCTAAATGCCAATTTTATATCCTAAAATAACCATACAAATAATGCTTTGGTCCTTCCGTTTAAAAAATGTTTTTTCCTGATCCCAGTATTAAACTTTTAAACACAATGTTTCAGGTTAAGCTTGATTATTTTGATGGGTGAGATCATAGGGTCAGACCTAACAAAATTTAATAATGGTTTTATCAGTTACATAACCTACTGAATAACAAAATATCTTCTCTTAAAAACATTATGTAAACCAGTGCAGTACTGTTACTATGTTACATTATATGCTTTCAGATTTATGGTCACGAACACAATAGAACAATGACAACATCTGGCATTGCTGCGATGCTGTCAACAATGTTGTACTACAGAAGATTTTTCCCATATTACGTCTACAACATCATTGCTGGGCTTGATGAAGAAGGTAGGTCATCCTCTTTCTTATTACCATGTCTCATAATTATAAAACTTCAGTTTCGCTTTGTAATTTCTAATATCTGTGCCCTATATCGATCATGCAGAATCTGTTATGTAACTAAAGATGGTGTAGTGATTACACTACTAGACTTGTGACTGGTAGGGTTTGGGATCAAATCTTAGTGAAGGCGTTGTATCTTTAATCTCGGTACCAGCTTCAACCTAGTGAGTGCTCTGCAAGACTCAACATTTAGGTGTATACCACTTTCACAGACCAGTGGTTCACAGCTGATTAAACGAAGGCATTATTTTTGAAATTGGTTTTTAACATGTTTATAGAATTTTGTAATAATTTGGTAAATTGTACTGTTGGGCCAGACCTAATCATACCTTTATGACTATTTGAGAATTTCCTGTAAGTTATTTCCCTTTGAACTATGAATCAATTATTTCTTAAGCATTAAAAGTTATTGACTTGAATAATGTTTGTTTCTAGGCAAAGGTTGTGTGTATAGTTTCGATCCAGTTGGGTCATACGAGAGAGAAGCTTACCGAGCCGGTGGCACAGCCAGTGCAATGTTACAACCTTTACTAGATAACCAGGTAACTATTAGCCATCAGAAGTTATACATAAAATTTCCATTATTGCTAATTAATAAATAGCATGTAACTGTTACAGCTTTCTTCTCTAACCTTTGTTCTGAATATTGACCAAATTAAACAGAACACTTAAAAAAATGATAATTATTTTCTCATTTCAAATGTTAAAACAATGCAGGTAATATATTTTTATTATCAGAGTTTGTGAAAAATGTTCTGTCAAATTAAATGTTTTAGTAGGAAATAACCATTTTGAATACTAGAATAGCTTGAATCAGTTTGATATAGTATTTTCAGTTCTACAGAAACAGTGTAAAATTTCCATCCTGATTCAGGCCTTTCAGAATTGTCCAGATATTAATTTCATTTGGCATAATCCGTTTATGACAGGCCTGCCAGTTATGAAATAATGATCCCATAGTCAGTACTGGCACTATTTTAGTTTTCTCACATTATTACATCCATTACACAATGCCAAAATAATTTGCTACAAAAATGACCTCACAGAAATACCCATGTTTAAATATGTAAATATCACTTTATTAATAATAAAATTTCTAATTTGATTAATGCAGATTGGATTCAAGAATATGCAAGGTGTAACAAAGATTCCACTAAACGAAGAGAAAACAGTTGGTCTGATTAAAGACGTCTTCATTTCTGCTGCCGAGAGAGACATATACACTGGAGATGCCATCATTATTGATGTTGTTAACAAAGATGGAGTTAAATCTGAGAGATTTCAGCTACGTAAAGACTGATGTGTTATTTTTCTTGTTGGACTGCAGTAGCATGTTTCATTCATTATGTTGTTTTCGACATTCAAAGACAGAAATGCTTCATTGTTCTTGAATTAAAAATGAGTAATGTGTAAATTATGATCCCATCCTCCTCATTATACTACATAATAAATAGAACCATGTAAAATGTGTGTTGACTTGTTTTGTAGCAAATGAAAGTTGGACAGGTTTATTAGCTAAGCCAAATTTTTTTAAAACCTTTTTCTATTATATGCTAAACAAAATGGGGAGAGTAGGTTGAAGGATTTCAATTTTTTATTTTTTTAATTCATGAACATAATATGCGTGAAGTAGAGTAATTAATGCTTTACTTTTCACTTATGGTCATGTTTATTAAAAAGGCAGTCTAAAAGACTTTGGAATGATCAAATGCAGTTCCAGTGTTATTTCAGATTTTTGCAGGAATAATATCTAGTTACAGCTATCATGATATCGGAAAAGTGGCCAGAAAAGGCCAAAAGGTGCGGAATAAACAACCAGAAATGACCGAAATTACGACTTTCAATTTTTATGGAAAAAAAGGTTTAGAGTCAGCCATTTTTAAATAGAGTCAGTCAGGTTACTGGAAACACAGGAAGTGTTATGTTTTGCCTTAACGAGAGGTCCACTTAGTTGATCACAACCTGCATTGGTCATCTTTGTTGATCAAAGGCCGTGCTGTGTGCTATCCTGTGTGTGGAATAGTGCACATAAAAGATTCCTTGCTGTTTATCAGTAAGAGTAGCCGCATTAGTAGCAGGTTTCATCTCACTAACCTCTGTCATGGACAGAGAGTACAGGAAGCTGAGTTATACACCCAGACCAGAGCCCATTTGTTCAAAGCATTGTTAAGCTAACCATGGGGTAGATGAATATTTCTCTTTAAAATATCTTCATAAAAATTTCAAATATACTTCTGATTTGATTATTTATGGATACCTTAGACTATAGTACATAAAGTTTCAACATATCTCTTCAATTACTATTTGCAATGATTTATAATTTGGTTTTGTAAATACTCTACTAACCCATGGTTAGCTTAACAATGCCCAGAGGTCTTGAAGCTTAATTTAATATATACAAGAAAACAGGTACAACCAACCTGCATTGATCATCTTCTTTGAGATTTCCAGCTGCCATGTATCCACTTATTATAGCAAAACAAGAGTTAACTATCTCAGGCATACAGTTTGGACTTGCTATAATTTTGTTTCCACACGTCTGCCAAGACTTGACGGTGAGAATTCCTTGATACTTGGTTAATGCTCCTTTCTCTTTCTCTGAACACTTCTCCAGAGATGACGTCACACATGATTGAATGTCCACGTACGACCTACAGGAGACAAGAAACCATTAATAAAATAACTTCATGCTAGTAAAATGGCATCATTCCTAAGGTACATCGTTATTATTATGTATGTTAGTTTTTATCATTAGCAATTAATCAATTTCCACCTCTTCTCTGATGGAATCCTGGTTGGGGGACAGGCTTTTCCTTGTAACAGGGTTCCTCTGAATAAAAAAAATAGAGAAAAGGCATCATTCCTTTGAGGATTCTGTCATAGGATTTATCAAACAATTTATCTGCTATATTACATATCCAAGTAGTGTTTTGTAGACCTCAAACCATCCCCAAACATTTCTCACTATATATTTCTTGAATAATATCTATGTAGGTGGCATCGTACCAAATCACGTGATTCTCAGGTCAGAGTTCGAGGTGCACCATCAAATCTATCAGAAATGAACAAAACCTTGACTTGACTTGAAGTAGTATTAACATGCCCACATCCAATTTGATTCAGGCATGTCCTCCCGGATTCCTTGCCTTAAGAGGAAGGCACCTAATCCGGGGCGGAAAAGTGACAAAAAAATAAAGAGAGAGAAAAACCTAAGTAGTTGAAGTGAGCTATTGTATTATAAATACTTATTTTAGTGGTTAAACCCTAGTACCTAACAATTTAATTTCACTTCTGTTTGATATTTAATTTTGTCTGGACGAGTTGTTTTTGATTAAGAATTTTGAAGCTCGGAACAAAACCTCAGCTGTGATTGGTAGATATATGAAGCAGTGGGTATTTGTGTAAATACTATGGCATATACCATGTAATTTCATTATCCTTTTTTTAGCAGAATAATTATTACATCAGTGACACTTAGTACTTGTTGATATCTGGGGTGGACAAAAAATTGCAAGAGACATTTTGTGCAGATCTGAGTGTGTCGAATGAAAACACCCTGTAAGTCATTAAAATACTATATGACAGTATATTTTCTTTAAGTCAAAGTTAATGGCAGGTATCACACTGTATATGTGTATACTAGCCCAGTGGTTTGAAACGTTTCTTCTATTACTTTTATTAAGAAATGTTACTATGATCGTCAATGAGAATATGTATATACTGGCCCAGTGGTTTGAAACGTTTCTTCTATTACTTTTATTAAGAAATGTTACTATGATCATCAGTGAGAGTTTATTTAGTCTAATAACACCTTTAATACCATTATATTAATTTGTATTAGGATATTTGATATTAACTCTTCTGATATTTGTCCTGAGAAAAATAAACCCTGTAAAGCTAGTTAAACTGTGTGCACAATCCAGATACATTACGATGACATCTGTTGAAACATTCATTGAAACAATAGTTTTAATGTGCTTTATTACCCTAGTGGACACTCGTATATGTAACTGGGAATTATTTTTCATAATTTCTCACTGAGCAATATTATGCATTGGTTTAAAAAGACATTTCACTGGATTGCTCTGGCCAATAAGCTTTCCTGTACTAAATATGACGTCATTATAATTTGTAAAAGTGTAAATGACATCACTAAAACTACGAAAAGTACAATGTAACGTCATCCATAACATTATGAGGATAGTTTCTCTAAACTGTTGGGCAATTAGAAAGTTTAAAAGAATAGAACGATTAAAATTATTTGGGTAATAAATAGAATATTAAATTTGTTACCATTTATTACCAAATTTATGTCCCTTGTTAAATAATTTTCCACTGTAACTCGCTAAAGCTCTTAACAAAGAAACATTATTTAAACTTGGGACATAAATTTGATAATAGAAACTCGTTTAATATCCTCTATATATAGTGGGCACATTCAGGAAAGATTGACAATTATCTAGAGGTTTAAATTTATTTATTCACTGTCAAAGAAATTGGAGAAAACAGCGGCTAATTTCCTTTGTCTGGTCACTAATTATATATTGTAACTATAGAAAACTGCCACAGAGAATTAAAAATACTGTAGCCATCTCTGCAGCATTGTCAACTGCAATGGTTAATTTGATAGGTTAATTTCGTGGGTTAACTTCATAACGAACTTACCCACAGAACTCTGTGGCGTCGGCTGTTGGCATGAACGAATAAGACAGCAGTCCAACCGTGTGTAGAGACAGACATGTTGCTGCTTTATCATATCCCTCAGCACAATCTTCAGACACTAGAAACAGAAAATAAACATATACAAATAGAAAATACAAACTTTGGGAGTGATGGGGAACTGACGGGGCAGGTACAAACTCTATATCAGATTTTGGTTACAATGGCAAAAAAGAAAAGGCTCACAAGTGTAGGGTGTATATGCAGAAAATAGGATAAATAGAATTCGCTACTCATGTTAGTTAATCAGTATTTGTCTCGACAGGGTGGCAGTAAATTGTTGATTGGTTGGTTGTATTTATTTTCGTGGTTATATCCAATTAAGGTTCAAGCACGCTGTCCTGGGCAAACAACTCAGGTTCCTGTGCTGTCTGTCCAGGACAGAGATTAGTGTTAGTAGGAGACACGAAACCGGCTGCTTTTTTCTATAAACAGCAAGAAATCTTTTATATGCACTATCCCACAGACAGAATAGCACATACCACGGCCTTTGTTAAACCAGTTATGGACTACTAGTCTTCTCTTGGGTTAGAATTGCCTTATTTATACCTCTAAATGATTACAGATTGTAATTTCCTCCCCGGAATCAGTGCCCTTGTCTTTTGACACTAGGCCAGTGGTGGACATTGCCGAACTATATGGATATGGGCATGTCAAACTTTGACCTCACCTCACAGATTCTTTTAATATGGCTTGTATGCATGTGTAGAATGCATTCACATTGGTGACTTAGGTAGTTCATGTGCACACATGGTGATCTATGTTTATAAAAACTCATTCTATATCTCACAAATTTTAAAATACTCTATTCCCCGAGTGCTTGTGGACATTTTTCTCAATACGGGCACTTTTGGAATAAAAAATTCTCAGAAATGAAGGGTGTTGGTTTCTCTTTCTTTTTTCACCAGGGACAGGGTTGCCTCTAAATAACAATAGGACATTGCTTAAATCACACCAGAAATGTTTGGGGGAGCATCTTAAATTCAGGATCCTCTAGTAATCATTCCTGTCACTAGGGTGTGTCTGTGTTGTGATGGTTATGGAATGAGTTTGTATTGTATGGACACCCATTTTCCATAATTTTTCATGAAGAAGTGCCATTTTTGGATTTTGTATGCTTAATATTTTAATCTCACAGTGGTTTTAAATGAATATGTGCTGTTTTCAATCCAAAAATGCTGAAAACTGACAAACTGTGAGAATGAATGTTGTCACCCTGATTTTAACACCTTCAAAGGGAGCGGGATCTAGCTCAAATGGTAGCGTGTCTGCCTGTGAACTGGTCGGTCGCCGGATCGATCCTTCTCAGTGGGGCCATATACAGTTTGGGCTAATTTCCGTTCCAACCAGTGGTCCACAACTGGTTTATCAAAGGCCGTGGTATGTGCTGTCCTGTCTATGGGACGGTGC
>JAULBS010042560.1:7183-23794 GCA_032355785.1 Symmetromphalus regularis
GTTTAAGTGGTGTACACATACCCACTGAGCCTTGCTGGTATTGAGATTAAAAACCTCATACCTCCACTAAGGTCTGACCCCCTGGATCCGTTAGTGCAGTAGGTTAGTTTAAGTGGTGTACACATACCCACTGAGCCTTGCTGGTATTGAGATTAAAAACCTCATACCTCCACTAAGGTCTGATCCCCATACCTACCAGCTGAGAGTCCGATATTGTAATTGTTCTTTTGTTACTATAATGCATGGACAACCAAGTCATGTTTCTTAGAGAGCCTACTGATGACATTCTGCATTTTCTAAACTGTTGTCTATTGTTTTACAGGAGATAAGTGCTTTGAAAAATGCAAATGAAAAATTGAAATCTGAGATTGATGAAAAAGAAAAAATGTTTGAGGATCTAGTTGGTAAACTTAAATTGGTGAGTAATCATTATTGCTGTTTTATATTTATAGGATATAAAACCTGATTCCATTTCATGTTCAGTTCATGTCCCTTGTGAAATCATTTTAATTTATTACAAGCTTTAGCAAGTGACAAATTAAAATCATTTCACGAGGAACATGAACTTGATATGAAATCAAATCAAGTTTAATATCCTATTCATTACTCAATGTCAGTTCTAATAATAATTTTTTCTGCTGTTTAGAACCTAGAAATGGAATACATGTTGAAATACACTGAAGTGAGTTATTGTCTGTGACATCAAGTTATTGTTGGTGATGTCGTAACTGGCAGTTCTGACCAATCGTGTTACTTGCAGGTGTTATGTCCACCGGTCTCTTGCTCTTGTTTATTTCACAATTGTGTTTCATGATATTTTTAAGCCCCTCATATTCATTTTAAAAATAATTTCTATTTATAGTTTACAACCTCAAATTAACATTCATCTGTCACAGAGAGGGGTGTCATTGGTACCCCAAAAAATAACTAATTAAATAGTCAAGAAATATGAAAATGTTTTTAATTTTTTTACTGAAACAAGAAAAGTAATGTCTTTGTTTCTAAATGGACATTGCAGGAAAAACAAGAGTTGGAACTGTTAACTGAAAAGCTCAAGTCAGAACTTGCAGACAAGGATGAGATGGTTTCAAAAGTGAAGAACACAGTACAGCCACAGGAAAATCTGATTGCTGGCTTAGAAAAGGTCTGAAAAAAATAATTTCTTGAAAATTTGAAATCCATAACAGTCCCTTATTTATTTATTTAATAACCACCAGCACAAAATCAAACATTGGCATAGGATATTTTTAAAAGTATTTTTAACTTTTTAATTTTTATCATTTATGCTTTACAGATTGTTAATGCAAGATTTCCAGAGACAAATGAATTAAAATTAAATTTATTTTGACTTCCACAATATCAATAGATTGATTGTTTTTCAGCAAATTAAAATAACAACTCATGTTTTATTTATTCTTAATGATCAGAAAATCAGTGAACTGAATTCGACAGTAGAAAACCTAGAGATGGAGGTTGACAACAAACAGAAGATGGTTGTACAGATGCAGACGACTGTGATGATGCAGGAGGACTTGGTGGATAAATTCACACTGGTAAGAAATTGTTTAAAGGTTTAGAACTTTATCGGGAACATAATTAACAAAGTTATTTATACATTAGTTGAGCATGTCAGTAGTGTGTCTGTATTGTCAAGGAAATAACAATGACATGGCGACATGTGTGTAATTGAGCAGCTTTGAGATGATTATGGACACAAGTACAGATTATTTTGCACAAATCATAGTTTGTTTAAATTTAAAGGATGACCGAAGATGATTTAAGTTAGTGGTTGAATACTGGTACCGGTCGAATACACCCAACATTGTCCTACAAATAAATTTGAAATACTATCAGATTGTTTAGATTTTGTGTTTTGTAAGGAATTGTTAAACTGCTTTGGATAAGGATAGATAATTTATTTAATTAAAAATTACCAGTTAAACAGAGTTATACGGACCAATGGGTGTCTTGTTTATTTTGTTTCTATGTCTTTTTTCTAACATAGCACATAATCTATATAAATCTTCCATGTACATGTTAAATGTCTGCAGGAGCAGGAAGAGTTTGAAAAGCTAACTGAACAGCTGAGATCTGACTTGGTGGTGAAAGACGAGATGTTGTCTAAAGTACAGAGTGACACCGGAGACCAGGATAATGTACTAGAGAATTATAAAGAGGTGAATACTCATTTAGAAGTTCTCCAGTAACATTTTTCTCAGACTAAGCTGAAATTGTCAACTGTTTTTATGAATACTCTTAATGAATATTAATGCTCTTACTTATTCATTGATTGATTATTTATCTATGAAATAAACAATGTTATCTAATCATAGTCACTGCTAACACAATAACTGTCCTTTATCCAACTTCATCTTCACATGAGCTATACACATAATTAACCCATGTTTGTTGGAGAGATAATATCTTTTTTCCAAACTATTGTAACCTTGTTGATGTCAAGCTATGTTTTCTAATATCTTTGATGACATACTAAAGCTATATTACAATATTATCCTTTGGTGTTAAACATACATCTAGCCACAACACAGAACAGTGTTGTGGCTAATTCAGGACAGGTGGAGCAAGGGGGACATTTGTCTCCCTGCCCCCAATAATCTGTGGCACCCTAAAATATATAAACATGTCACTGAATTAGGGCACTTGATGGAAAATTTTATCTAGGGGTCAGTGACTCATGGGTCACTTCATCGGGAGTCATTTGAAGAAAATTGAGGGTCTTGAGCTTAATTTTAGCAATTTTTCATGGTCATTTTAATTAGTTTTTCGGCCTGTAACAAACATTGTGAATTGAAATGAAATCTTTTAAAAATAGAATGAGAAAGTATGAAAATATCCTTTTTTTCTTCCTTTCCTATCTATTTATTATTATTTTTTTATTTTTATTATAAAGTAAGGGTCAAAATAAGAAAATAGTGTGCATCACTATGACCCAGGCTAATCGCCACTGCGCATCAATTTTGTGATATCAAGCGTATTTGACTCAAGCACCCGAGTCATCGAGAGTCCTCCTGAATGATGGTGAAACGAGGTAAAAGAGATGACCAGCTACTAACTGCAGAATTTATGGAAACAGAGAAACTCCTGCTATAGATGTTTGGAGCATTTGAAACTGATCACAAAACAATCATTTGGTGTTATGTTGTTTATGTTAGGTTATAGATGATATGCAGTTAATTGTTTATTTTAACAGGAGATGAGTGCTTTGACAAATGCTAATGAAAGACTGAAAGTTCAGATTGATGAAAAAGAAAGAATGTTGAGTGAAATGCAGAACACAGTGACAGTACAAGAAGATTTAGTGAATAATCTTACAGTAGTAAGTAGTTGTCATTTCTTCTTTTTTATAGTGAACTGAATCATGAACAGTGTTACTATTACTATACATTATTGACTTATTGGAAAACACTACATTTGCCTCTAACTACTATAAACCTTTCACATAATTGTTTTCTATTTCACTAAAATATCAATGTTAACAGCTCATGACAATTCCTGAAAGCAAGCTAGTTGTCATGGCTTTGTTAAAATATTGCAGTTTAACATACTTCTACTATAAATCTACAAAATTGAATATATGCATGGCAGGAGCTTGGAGAGTTAACTGTAAAATTAAAATGTAAATAGGTTGTGAAAATGTTTAATGCTGGTGTATTTTGTGAGGAAAATGGCAAGAGTAGAATATGGTTTTTGTATTTTAGTACAAACATACAAAGTTTTATATTTGCATTGCAGGAGCTTGATGAACTGAAAAGTTCAACTGAAAAATTGAAACGTGAATTGTGTGAAAAGTCCGAGATTCTGACACAGGCTGACAAAGCTGCAGAAGTAAGTTACAAGTTCTATTGAAGTGTCTTCAGCTTTTCCCATGCTCAGATCAAAATAGTTCAAATACAAATTTCACATAGGACACATTAGCATGTTCTTTTCTGTGATTTATCTCTTTATTTAACGACCCCCCCCCCCCAGCACAAAACTAAACATTGGCTATTGGGGGTCACACTATGGTTATTGGGAGTCACACTATGGTTAATTCAAACATCTTTTCTTTGATGTCTTTTCTTTGATGTCCCATAAATAAGTTTTACATTAATTGTTTGCTGTTATGGCACTTGGGAATTATGATACCATGGTCTCATTAAGGCATTAATTAGAGGTGTCACGGTATACTGATGCATTGTGGTCCTGCAGCTTACAATACATTATATGATATGCTTGCTTGTGTATCATTTAATAATATGATTATTTTTTTATTCCTGTTTTTGTTCTGTACTGATTTACCAATATGTAAAACTGAGTTAACTGACTTTCATGTTGTTTTTGATTTTCCTTACCAACATGTTATTTCCTTCAAGGAAAGACAGTGAAGTGGATAGAGAATAGGTGTCTGCTTTTGTCAATATGTCTGATGTGATATTTCTGTTTAAACATTTTTTTTATTTTTTTATCTATACAACAAAATCTCATTCCATGAATAAAAGATATGGTTAACAGCAGCGAAAATAAATGTTTATATTGGGATGAAATCAGAAAAGTAGTTATGATAGGGTTCGAAACAATATTTAAGTGTTGTTTTGAAGATATACAACTATTTTGAAGACTTTTTTTCAATTTCTGTACAGATGCAATGCGAAAATGTAGAAAAATTGAAAACACAACTTTTGAGTGAGGATAAACATAGTTCAGTAGACGGTAGAGAAGATATTGAGAACTCACTCCGACGGGTAAGAAATCTGTTATAGTAACACCTCAAACCTACATGCACAAATTTAACATTTGTTTGAGAATAATTGCAGAAAAAATCTAGGATTAACATTTGTGAAGACTATATACAGCTAAATGAAAGAAAACAGTTAATTATTATATAATAGCAGGACCTTGATGATCGATCCAAATTAGATGTCGGTCATTACATAATAAATAGTAATTGTGATGTTTATTTTAAATCTGTGCTAAATGACTGTGAAGTCTGGGTGTCCGGTGCTCACGACGTTTATGTAGAACTAATTTGAAAGCGTACAAGCCTGACAGTCTCCTGTCCTCGATAGTTTATTAGTGAATTGCAATATTTCTCACTGGATTGGTGTGGGATTAAATATGATCATTTCATAATCTCACAGCTATTTTTCATTTCACACAGAATTAGATGACAGAATCAGCTAAAAGCTAAATTTAGCAGAATTTTACATTGAACAGGAAAAGCATGAATATTGTTTATTGTTGTTACTTTGCAGGTAAAATATGAATGTTGTATACTGTTGTCATAGCATTGTGAGTAAAATACAAAAATATGTGCATACATTGTTTACTCGTGTTATTTTGCAGATAGAAGAGATAATTGACAGAATATTGGCAATTGGTGAAGAAACTAACTGGCCACCTAGAAACAAGGTTGGTGTTTAAATTTGTTCTTTCACATTTTATTCATTTTATTTAATTTATGCATTTAAAACAATTAAAAAATGTAATTATTGTTACATTTCTTTTTGACATGAAAATCTTCCAGAATTCCTTTTTCAATTTTAGTTTTTTCTTATTATAGAGCAAGCTATTTAAATTATATCTTAAAATAATAGATTCTTTTCAAAATTGTCCACATTTCTTAGAACTCTGTATTTGTATTCTACGATCAGATCAGCTGGATCACATGCATTTTGTTTAACCCTTTGTGACTTTGGAACGGGAAATCCCGCTATAAAAAAATCACCGTTCAGACTTCAGAACGGGAAATCCCGTTGTGTCTTTTAACTTGTAATTACCACCAAATTCCTCATAACTTGACATGCGCAGTTTAGGTAATGCTAAGAACAACATCTTGTTAGAAACATAGCGTGGTTTGGTATCAAAATTTTCAGATTTTTTGTCAATTTTCGGCCAATTTTGTATCAAAATGTAATGTCAGCATCAATTTTTCATGGCACGGTGTTTTCGGAAAATGACCGCGATAGTGATGTTTTATCGAAATATGAGAATAAAAACTCGGACAGAATGCAAGTAGGTGAAATGGTATCACGAATATAAGATGATATACCACTTCTGATACATGTGCACGTTGTCGGAGAGTGAGTGAAGATTTTCTAAATGGGTCAGTTCTTTAACAGATTTTCATCGAAATTTTATGTCCTTATAAGAAATTAATACATAAATACCTGTATTTATATATAATGATGAGATAATTCTTAAAGAAAATTCATTTATCTTTACAAATATACTTTAACCAACCTTCTACCATGAATAATAAAAAAGTTATCATCAATTAGCCATCTCTAAATTTATCCTTTGTTTAACTGCTGAGATATATCCATTCCTGGGGCACTTTAAGGTAATGGAAAGTCAAGTCTTAAAGGGTTAATAAAAAGGATTCATTTGCTTAAACACAAAAGATACAGCCAGTCACTTTAATAGGGGGGCAACGATATACCGGTATACTTGCAAAGCACAATACATACCACGATATTGTTTCGTGTATCATGATATATCTACCTAATCTTCAGTATCCATCTATAAAACCTATGACTTTGATAGTAAGTTATATATAGTTTAAAAAGGGGGGTCTATGTCTTAAAACCACACAGTTAAAATGTTCCCAACGTTTCGTTGACCAACTGTCAACATCTTCAGGGGAAACTATAAAAATATAAGAAACTTAATTAAAACATAAAAATCTTCTGTTTCTATATATTCTCTGTTTTCAGCAGAAATTGGTACAGGTCTGTCTGTTTAGGAATTATGTTTAGTAATTAGTATAATATTATCAAAATATGACTTTATCACATCTTGGTAATTAATCAAACTGTATTGCAGTATGTAATGCAATATGGGTTTTCTGTATCGCAATACATCGCAATACAGTTTTGGCCATATCGTTGCACCCCTACATTTTAATACAACTTTAGGCCAACCACTTTAATACAAGGTCTCTAATGAACGACATTTAATATTTGGTCTCAGGCCAGTTTCTTTAATATAAGATCTCGAGCAAGGAGCTTTAATATAGTGTCATATAAAACAAATACCTGCTAAAGTACTCATCGAGTTCTATCAGTGAAGTTGAAGAAAATATTTTCTCCTCATCAATTGGTCCATAAAGTTTCTTTGCGTCTGCTCCAAACAAAATGGAATAATTTTTGCGAAGAAGTATTTTCATGTTCTCCGTCATGAAGAAAATGTAGACTCGTCTCAGGTTTTCCCAGTCCATTAACAAAGGTTTTGCTCTGTGAAAGTAGTAACATGTACATCATTATTCGTAAATTAAATCTTGTTATATTAATTTGCTGAAACCCTTAAAACATTAAACAGTTTATGCACGTAATTTTAATTTTTTGTTGTTTGTTTTCGTTTAATGACAACATTAGAGAATAACAAACTAATTTAGCAAAGACAATTACATAAATTTAAAAAAAACTAATGACACCACTAATTCACAATGATTTAGAGCACAATTTAGATTTTTGTTATTTTAATTTTTGTTTGTTTTTATTTAATGACACCATTTCAGTACATTTATTTTTTTTCTTTTATGAAGAAATGTTACTATGGTCGTCAATGGGATTTTAGTTGGTCCAATGATACCTACACTGTATAAGTGTATACTGGCCCAGTGGTTTGAAATGTTGCTTCTATTACTTTTGTGAAGAAATGTTACTATGGTCTTCAATGGGATTTTATTTGGTCCAATGATACCTTAAGTAATCAAGGTTTCACATGACACTGGAATCCTGCGTATTTGATGCAATATTTTGCTAAAATACTCCTAAATAAAATATGTGTGCATGGTTGACGCAAAATATTTCTGACATCAAATTTTTTTTTTTAATTACACTAAATCCTATTATTCATGAGAAGGAAAAACAATGGATACACATGTATTAGTATTATAAAGATAGAATAGTGGATAATGGTTATGTATGTATATAAACAAGATATTATTCAGTTAATTATGTGATTGAAATAATATGCTTGACTCCCATTTTTGAATGCTTGACTCCCAAAATAAAACCCTGTGAGTCATTTCCAGACGTTATGTGACACCCTGAGTATTCTACTGCCACCCAAACAGAAATGTTATACAAGATGTCTACTCACTGGTTGGCATCATAACCCTGACAGATTGACATCCCACAGATGAATCTGGTCCGATTCTGTTCACATTCTCCGAGGTATTTCACCACAATATTTGCACCCATGCTGAATCCGAGAGCAAGAAGTTTGGTTTGAGGATAGAGTCGTGACATCTCCTCAACCATTGCATGAAACTCTTCTGTGCTTCCTGAAATTAAAAAATATATATATGTGACCTGTTCTTACGAAATGAATCGTAAATTGAATTTTAACATTTTTGAGATATTTACATTTTCGAAATCTGCAGATGTTGCTCTTTACTTTGATACTTAAAGGATATTTCTACTCCAACAAATGTGGAAGTTATGGATACTTATTATTTATATCCACTTATCATTTTCATTTTAATATGGCTTTTTATATTTAGGAGTCATAAAATATTAGCGTCATGAAATATTAGCATTTTGTATGGCACCACTAAATTCGCTAATATTTTATGCTCGCCAATATTTCCATATCTTACAGTATTCAGAGACTGGGAAAATGCAAACTGTATACCATAGTTGAATATTCTTGGCGACGTCAGCTTTACGTCTTCCAGTGCTCCAAGATGGTTGAGAACTGCGACACGATAGCCTCGTTCCTGAGCATAGTCGACCAGAGTTCGGATGTAGGGACTTTCACTGCTGTTGCCAATACCTGGACAAACCAGCGCGCTGAAGTCACCTATAATGTAAACAGTTAAACAATATAAAACAGTGGCAGAATTATGTAGGTTCCTCCCATAGCATAACTTTATTAAAACAAACTGGTTTCTTTTCTTTTTATTCTTTATTTTTATGTTTGGTATTGACACATACACAAAATAAACATGATCAAACAAAACAATTATCCAAACAAAATATTGTGTTTTTACATTATTTCCAAAGGAATGTTAATACAATAATTACAGCTCATATCAGGTGAAAAACTATGACGACCTGTTATTGGTTGATTAAAAAGTACTTCTCAATAAAAAGTAAAGAAAAGTTAGTTTTATTTAACATTGCCTAAAGAGCATTGATTTTTATCTTATCATCTATTGGACGTCAATCATATGGTCATTCTGACATACTTATTTAGAGGAAACCCACTGTCACCACTTGGGCTACTCTTTCCGATAAGCAGCAAGGGGACTTTGATAGGCACAGTCCAACAGACAGGACATACAGTTGTACCACGGCTTTTATTGAACCAGTTGTGGACCACTGGTTGGAACGGAAAATAACCCTAACTGCAAATGGGTCCACCGAGAAGGATCGATACGATGACCGACAGCTTCACAGGCAGACACGCTACAGTTTGAGCTACATCCAGCTCCTCTCAATAAAAAAAAACTATTATATGAAATCATTTAAATTATATTTTCTAATTCCAGAATTCTTACAAATACATATATCGTTTCTTAATAGGATCATCCCCTACAAATTAATTTTTGATATTATAGTATCTCTGTCTTATAACAGTTCTTTACCATGGAAAGAAGATGAGGAAATGAGGGTAAATTATCAACTAGGCAAGAATTATATACAGTACATAAGTATATTGCTTTGTTGTTACAAGTAAATGATTCAGTATTTTTTGTACTGTGTGTATCCCAAAAACCAATTGTTTTCAAGATCTAAATTTAAAAAGCAGCAAAAATTGGTTTCAACGATATAATTCTTAATAAAAGTTATTACCATGTATGTGATTTTTTTTAGGCTCAAAGATATCAAACGTCATGGTGGCGCCATCTGGCATGACCTTGTTGTGGCGTTGACCTTTTGTAACTGGCAATTTCACTCTTCCCATTTTTGCATAGATCAATGTCTGGAGATGACCACTCTTACCCCAGATCAAAGGTGGCACGTATCTGTAAAACAACAATCATAGACGACTTACAGGAACATGAACAGTGTTTTATCATCTATACTGCTGACTACAATATTCTCTAAAGAAATCATCATTTTTTATTCCAAATTTTAAATATATACATGTATAAAGAATAACCTCGATTTACCACCTACTCTCGCGAACCAATGTGATTTTGGCATTATATCAAGTTGGCGTTAAAGTGAGGGTGCCAAGGATGCACCACCAGACATTATTGTCACGGGATCATCAGAGCGGCTTTTTATCTTGTACCGGTACTTCTTTAAACTGCAGAATCACTGCAATGACAACTAACACAGTGGTGTTGTCAAGCATTAGACAATAACAAAAGTAACAACTGATGAGCTTAATTAAAGCCAATATACTCCTGTCGAGCCACTTGATTACAGCTACTTGAAGCATTGGTGATACAATCGAGGGGACTGTAACATATAAAATGCATTTTGTTCAAAAACATGTTTGGCAGATAGCGAGGGTGGCGCTAAATAGAGGGAATTAACAAAGAAAACAAATGGTACTTGGAAGAAAGTTGGTGATATGAAAGGTTGGTGTTAAATCGGGGGCCATAAATCGAGGTTATACTGTACATACAATATTTGAGCAACATGCCCAGGGGTGTAGATCAGCAGTTGTCCGCCCGCCCTTCTCAGGTTCAAATCTAGCCAGGTGAGTTAAGTATTGATAACCATTCACCTGGCTGGCTACCTCAGATTTCTCTGAAGTGAATCACAAAACTAAACTCCAAATTGAGACCACGATCGCACCTCAGATTTCTCTGAAGTGAATCACAAAACTGAACTCCAAACAGAGACCACGATCGCATCTCAGATTTCGTCTGCTAGACACCATTTATCTCAACAAGTTCGCAAAAACGCGATAGGCTAAATGTGCAAGACTACCAGTTTCCGGCCTTTGGCACATCCATTATTGGCCTAGATTTTTAGGGGTCCATATGGAAATTTGGGGGCTGGTTATTTTTACCAGGTTACTGGCCCGGGTGGCCGGTATCTGAAAAAGGTTAATGTACACCCATGCATGCCTAAGCAAAGTAAAAGGAAATTTTTTTTTATTTAACGACGTCTCTAGAGCACATTGATTTTTATCTTATCATTGGCTATTGGACGTCATACATATGGTGATTCCGACATATGTCTTCAGAGAAAACCCGCAGCTGCCACATAGGCTACTCTTTCCAATAAGCATCAAGGGGTCTTTTATATGCACCGTCCCACAGACAGGACAGCACATACCACGGCCGTTGATGAACCAGTTGTGGACCACTGGCTGGAACGGAAAATAGCCCAAACTGCAAATGGGTCCACTGAGAAGGATCGATCCGATGACCGATCAGTTCACAGGCGGACACGCTACCATTTGAGCTATATCCCGCTCCCTTACACGCCTATGCAATTAAGGTGACTTTACTGTACTTACGTTTCAAGGAAAATTGGACATGCTGCCAGGATGCTCTGAACAAATGTTGATGACCTGTCCTTGAAGTATAGGTTAGGAGGCAGGGTGGGGCTTGCAATGTTTAGAATCTTCACAAGACCACAGAGAAGAATGAAAGCGAAAAATGCAAGAATCTCTGTCATGACTGCTGTAAATTCAGTCTTCAATCTGCAACACAAAAAAACTAGAATTTAGAATAAAATTAGTATTTAACAATGTTACAGAACAATATCAACCTCCACTGATGGTATTTGAACCATGACTCTTAGTTTTAAATTTCAGTGCTCTACCTACTGAGCTAATAGCAGAATTTCCACTAGCAACTGCTTGGTTGGGTTGGGTTGGTTGGTAGATACATGTATGTAAAGATGGCTCAAACTTCAAAGTAAAATGTGTTTTATTTAACGACACCTCTAGAGCACATTGATTTTTATCTTATCATCGGCTATTGGGACGTCATATATATGGTCATTCTGACATAAGTCTATAGAGGAAACCCACTGCCGCCACATAGGCTACTCTTTTCTGATAAGCAGCAAGGGGCCTTTTATATGTACCATCCCATACACAGGACAGCACATACCACGACCTTTGATGAACCAGTTGTGGATCACTGGTTGGAATGGAAAATAGTCCAAACTGCAGTTGGGTCCACTGAGAAGGATCGATCCAACAACCAACCGGTTCACAGGCAGACACGCTACCATTTGAGCTAGATCCCGCTCTAAATATGACTCAGTCTGCACTGACTTATTGATTTCTTTTATCAGTTTGTTTAACAACACCAACAGAGCACAATGATTTATTAATCAACAGCTGCTGGATGTCAAACAGTTGATAATTCATCAGAGAAAACCTGTAGATTTTCATCAGCAGCAAAACATCTTTTATACATGCAGGCTTCACGCGACCAGGCGAAGTGAGCAAAAACTTCACTTTAATCTCACAGACTTCACCCTTCTCACTGGACATATCTACATTTTGGGCTATTTTCCGTTCCAACCAGTGATCCACAAATGGTTCATCAAAGGCTGTGGTATGTGCTGTTCTGTCAGTGGGACGGTGCATATAAAAAGACCCCTTGCTGCTTATCAGAAGAGTAGCCTATGTGGCAGCAGAAAGTTTCCTCTAAATACATAAATGTCAAAATGACCATATGACTGATGTCCAATAGCCGATAAGATAAAAATCAATGTGCTCTCGAGACATTGTTAAATAAAACAAACTTTACATTGTACTTCGACTCATACAACCAGGTAAAGTGAGCAAGAACTTCGCTTTAATCTCGCCGACTTCACCCTGTGTCTGTCTTCCTTATAAACACAGAGGCCACTTGTTTAGCTGTGTTGCATTCACGGACGAGTGATGAAGAATTGAAAGAAAGTAAGATGTTAATTTAAGCCGTTCTGGATTAATTAACTCAGTACTTATACATGTAGTTATATCAGACCTTACAATTCAAATAATGTTGCATTTTAGGGGTGCAACGATATACTGGTATATTGCAATACTTGCCAAGCGCGATACATATCTTGATATGGTTTCATGTATCACGACATATCTATCTCTAATGAGTATCCATCTAATTCTTATAAAACCTATGACTACATGTATGACAGCAAGTTATAAAAATAAAAGTTAAACTTTATTAAAACATATAAATCTACTGTGTCTCTATATTATCTTTTTTTCATCAGAATTGGTACAGGTCTGCCTGCCTGATATATTTAGTAATTAGTATAATAGTATCAAAATATGACTTTATCACATCTTGGTAATTAATCAGACTGTATTGCGGTATGTACTGCAATATGGGTTTGCTGTATCGCACTATATCGCAATACAGTTTTGGTTGTATCGTTGCACTCCTATTGCATTTAATTGCTAAACTCCTTCTACCAGTGTTGGAAATTCATTGAGAATTGAGGTGGTCACCAGATATCCGAACTTTGAAAAGTTGGTGGACCATCATTTTTTCAAGGATTGACTCATTTTCACGAAAGGGTGCCAAATGGTGTCACCGAGGTTTCCATCACCAAAGACAATACAATACATAAATAAATGATATTTCTTTGTTCACAGTGGTAAGAGATGACCATTTGTAGCATTTTAAGCAGCCTTTTAGCATCGTAGAAGGCATAAGTAACAAGTAGCTAATGACCAAACATGACAAGGGAGTCAAAATGTGTGTGTCGCCAAATGAAATGTTCAAATGTATAGGCTGATACTTTAGATAAAATCGTCCCAAAAGTGAAGAAAAAAGAGAAAGTTTTAATGCTCATGATATCAATTTTATGAAATAGTATTTATTTCCTTATTTCTGTAGACAACTGTCGATTTTGAAAAGGGAAATTTAAAATCTAATTTACGGGCATACCTGTTTTAGAAGATATCGTATCTTATAGTTTAATATGATCACCATATAGATTAACGACGAACCCCCGACATGCTACAGTCGGAAATTATTGTTTGGTCGAACCTTAAATTACATGCAGAAAATGATAAATTCACACCGATGTTTAATTTACGAGACCTAATTTGCGAGTCATAAAATTCATAATAATTTTGCTATAGAGAGTTGCATACATATATGAATCTTATCTCACTGTAATAATTTCGGGATATGGTAGCCAATATATTACCCTATTCAAAACTGCAAAGTACTACAGCATGGTGAATAGATGAAAAATTTATTTTGTCTGACTTCAATTGGCACCCGTTCGTGAGAATGAGTCTTAAGTGGTTTTAATAGCAGATTTTTCTGTTTTGTTAAAACTATTCATCAACAACAGAAGCAGAACGTAGCTCAGTTGTATATCTACCGAACGAGGTGTGTTGAGTCATTGGATCGAAATCTCTCAGTGTTTTTCCCTTAGTAGTGTGTATCCTGTTTCAATCAGTGGTCTTTGGCTTTTATGTAAAAATCATTCTCTATGGGGTAAATGAATAAAAATGACGGCAGTTTTGTTTCTGTAGACTATGTGTTTCAAATATCAAAAGGCTCTTATTATAGAATGTGCTGTTTCATTTTATTTAGATAGCAAACAACGTGATCCGTTCGTTCGGGAAAGTGTTAGGAGTTACCTCCCCGTTTCAGTCCTTCTTAAAAAAAAAGATTATTATACGAAAAAGCATAATAAATCTCACATGAATACTTCAAAATGAACATTACAGCGTGTGTATGTTCTCCAAAATCAGATAAAACAGACAGTACATTATCCAAGTACAGTGATATGTCTTTGAAACTTACTAGAAGGATCTTTGTACGTACTGCCCTTCGTATTCCTTTAATCTTTGATCTAATACACACTGCCACCCCCATGGGCGTAAATCTCGGGGGGACGTGGTGGGGTCACGTCCTCCCCACTTTTTGGAAAGGGGGACGCCTATATAATTAGCCCCCCTCCACACTTTTTGCTTAGAAAAACTGAAAATTTCAGTGAAATTAAAATGCCTAAATAATCATTTTTACCAGTATTTTTCTTTATTGTATCAATGTAACACTTTAAACCATGTCGTCTTAGCGCAAATATACCGAAGTACACAAGTGGTTTATAATGGTGGAGGGCTGCGGGATGGTCCGTCCCCCCACTTTTTGGACAAGGGTGTGTTCCGTCCCCCCACTTTTTGGAGAGGGTGTGTTCCGTCCCCCCTCCCACTTTCAGGAACGGATTTTCGCCCTTGGTCGCCAAGTCGGCAATTCAAGCCAAGTGTTTAAAATAGATAATTGAGTGGGGCCCAATTTCAGTGAGTCGGTCGGGTTACGGCAGACAAGTATATTTTTAAGGATTACCTTAGTAGCGGTAGAGATAAAACGTAACCACAGACAACCACATATTACAGGAAGTACATCAGCATATTGAAAGCATGAATTTGAAATGAACATGGACATCTGCTTAAAGTATTGTTAGGAAATAGTTTAATTATTAGGCCAAGTCTTGGGCAAAATATATATCTGTCATAGTGTAATGATTAAATTGAGATTATGTTTTTCCCATTTATTTATTTATTTTTCATTTTTTAAATATTTTTATATTAATTTTAAATAGTATTTATTTCTTAAATTATTATTATTATCTAAGATGCTTTTACCCTCCGCCATTATTTTGTACATAGGTATTTTATGTATTCTTTGCTGATGAGGGAGCTGGATGTAGCTAAAATGATAGCGTGTCCGCTTGTGAAGCGGTTGGTCATCGCATCGATCCTTCTCAGTAGACCCATTTGCTGTTTGGGCTATTTTCCGTTCCAACAAGTGATACTCAACTGGTTCACCAAAGGCCATTGTATGTGTTGTCTTGTCTGTGGAAAAGTGCATATAAAAGACCCCTTGCTGCTTATTGGGTTTCCTCTAAAGAAATATATCAGAATTACCATATTTTTGACGTCCAATAGCCCATGATAAGATAGAAGTCAATGTCCTCTAGGGGCGTCGTTAAATAAAAAAGAAATGTTTACTTTATCCAAATCGAACACCCGCATTTATAAAATGTTTTTTTATAGCAAATATTGAAATTAATGGTTTATTTGATGGATTTTCCCTCCACCTTTATTCTTAGTATAGTTTTTTATGTATTTATGTATTCTTCGCTGATGAATTTCAAAATTCAATGCTATAAACCATACCATAAGATCATATGATTTAGTAAACAACATAATTTTGTCAATACTGAACAAAGCATTTTATTATTTAGTTAAATAGTACTTAATGACGTATTGAAGACAGATGGTATGTGTTGACCTTTTCTGAAGAATTGTATAAATGAACAGACTTTCAAATAAACACAGTGGGGGGAGGGGGGTAAATTAGGTTTGACTGCACTAAGGTTACTGGGTTGAACTTCTGCTCACCTCTCTAGCATGTACACACCGAATAAAAAGAAAAATCAACTATTTGAGAAAATATATCAGTGAAATAATTTTTTTGTTGTGTTGTTATCCTACGCTACGAAGTTTTGAAACGTGCCCACTTCTAAATGGTTAGGGTACGCCATCGCCCCGCCCGCCACGGATTTCGAGAAATGTCAGTGGCGTAGCTTCCATTGAGGCAATGAGGCAACTGCCTCACTAGATTGTTTTGCAGAAAAATATTAATGTGATTAATATTACAAAAGTTGATTAAAATACGAGAAATAACTAGCATTGCCTCACTAGAAAAAAGACCCA
>JAULBS010042666.1:0-23791 GCA_032355785.1 Symmetromphalus regularis
TGCAAATGGGTCCACTGAGAAGGATCAATCCGACGACCGACCGGTTCACAGGCAGACACGCTACCGTTTGAGCTAGATCACGCTCCCTAAACAGCATTGAATACCGTGATGTATAGATTATGGTCATATGCCAGACTTTGACAGAGATATGGACATTTGAAGTTTGTGCAATATTTTGTTTCAATATTTTAGACTTATTTTCCAAGGATTTGAATATACTAACAGGGGTATAGATTAGCGTACGCCCACCCGTGTCGGGTTCAAATCGAGGTGGGTGAGTTCAGTATTGATAATACTCCGCCCGGCTGGCCACCTCAGGTTTCTCCAAAGTGAACCAGAAAACTGAAATTCAAACGGTGACAGAGACAACGATGGGTTCCCATGATCACAAGGCACGAACTGAAAAAGTATTTCTCATGAAATTTGAAATCCTATGGCCTGTATGAAGCTTAGAAGAGACATCATGAAATGCACAAAATATAGTATTATCTAAAAAAAAAAATGCTTATTTTGAGGCTCCTTGGAATTTTTGGGGGGCTGATTGGAAATTTGGGGGGCTAGTTCATTTTCCCAGGTTACCGGCCTGGTAATGTACACCCATGTACTAATGTGAGGGTCTCAACTTGAACACTTGACATAACACAGTTCATGATACAGTAAACAATAAATAACAAAAGATGAAAGATTTAATCCCCAGTTTATACTTAAGGTACTTGGGAGATTCGTCCAAGACATTAAGTGCCAATAAATAAACACTGTCACTGGCGTTATCTTAAGGAAACCCAAGGCAACAATGGTTTGTTAGTATTGGTCAAGGTGTAACATGATAGCAGTGAATTGTCTTGAGTGAAAGTTGAATGAGAGAGAATAGGTATTGGTAGGGGTGCAACAATATACCGGTATATTGCAATACGTACCGAGCAAAATACATACCGCAATATGGTTTTCTGTATCGCGATATAGCTACCTAATGAGTATCCATCTAAATTATCTTATAAAACCTATGACTATGACAGCATTATAAAAATGAAAGTTAAACTTAATTAAAACATATAAATCTGCTGTGTCTATATATTATCTTTTCTTTCATCAGAAATTGGTACAGGTCTGCCTGCCTGAGATATGTTTAGTAATTAGTATGATAGTATAAAAATATGACTTTATCAGATCTTGGTAATTGTAATATGGGTTTGCTGTATCACAATACATCGCGATATGGTTTTGGCCTTATCGTTGCACCCCTAGTATTTGGCAAGTGAGGAATGTGCTTGTGGCCAGCACCCAACGTACATGAAATATACCAACATATCTATTTCTACATTAAATGTGAACTGGAATCTGTTTTATGTATTTTTTTTGGACACGGTGCACTCGTTCATACTAACAAAAAGCATGCTTTTATGAATTTGCAGTACTGTACAGTAGTGCATGTATTATCACAATATCAGGGATCCCATTACTCAGCAAAATCACGTAATGACGTTTTTATGTATGACGTCATGGATATAATAAAAATGGCAACGCAGAAGACATGTTGTTGTTTTGTAATATTGTAAGTAAATAGGATAAATAGAATTCGCTACTCATGTTTGTTAGTATGTGAAATATCAACCGAGTGTTAGTTAATCGGTATTTGTCTCGGCAAATATACTTAATTGAAGTTTGTTTTTAATATAATTTGGGTGGCAGTAAATTGTTGAAAATTACAGACGGGGTATAAGAAAAATTGACTCTGCCATAAGGGTTTTTGTCAACCGGTAAACAACCAACTGTGTTCTGTGACTCATGCTCCCCTCTTACATGTTTGTCCCATGGCGTAGAGTGCCTGCTCGCCCACTGTATTCAGCAACTGTGTTCCATCTTTGTATTTTACATCATCTGCAGGATCTCCGTTAAAGTTCCCAAGCAGACCGGTTGGCAGGCTTTTGTATGCTTGCGGCACCGCCACGGATATTGTCAGCAGTTTCAGAGATAAAGTGATGTTAAGACTGATTTCTGAAAAAACAAGTTTCTTTGATTTTTGGTTTGTTTTGTTTAACGACACCACTCGAGCACATTGATTTATTAAACATCAGCTATTAGATGTCAAACAATTTTATTTTGACACGTAGGTCCAGTTTCTCGTTGACGGTTCAGCCACAATCTACAGTTTAACCGTTTCTTTTAACACGTGTGGATGCAGGGTTTAAATTAAAAATTGAGGTTGAACTGTCGACGAGAAATCGGCCAGTAGTCAACTGTGAGCCAGCCTCCAATGGGTTTCGAACCACTGTCATCAGCTTGAGAGTGCGATATTCTATGCTGGACAACCAAGGCTCCCTCAAAAGTTTTTTTGATTACCTGATTCTATTTACCATATTCGATGTAATAAGCACGCAGGGAACTTCTAAAATTTTAAAAGGGGGGGTGCTTAACGAGATTTAATTTAGGATTAAAAAGTGGGACTTATGGGACATAATTCTCTTCTTCAGTGAAATTGGGGTTTTAAATTGTGGTATGTTAAATATTTGCTTTTGCGAGGACACTAATTAGGTTTATTTTTTCTTCTTATTATAACGCTTTGTGGGCGTTTATTGGAGCAGGGCACTTATTATATCGAATACGGTACATCCCAAATCCATGAAGTCTCCACATCAGGGGCAGTTCCAGCAATTGTGAACGGAGGGGGGGGGGGTGGCGTGCAACTTTGGAGGAGTGTTTATGGGACTTGTAATTGCTGCATTGGCCTGTATTTGCACTTAGGGTTGTACAAGAAAAATGTTCATTGCCCGAAAATTAGGGGGGAGTGCGCCAGGTGCTCTTCAGCCCCATGAAACTCTTATTTTGGAGAAATAAAGAAAATTATTTTCTCTCTAGTTAAAAGATCTGAATTCTCCTTCCTCTTAATATCAAGAATAAATTATGGTGGTTGGTGGTTGTATTTATTTTTGTGTTAATATCCAATTAAGGTTCAAGCACGCTGTCCTGGGCACACAGCTCAGGTTCCTGTGTTGTTTGTCCAGGACAGGGGTTAGTGTTAGTAGGAGACACGAAACCTGCTGCTTTTCTATAAACAGCAAGGGATCTTTTATATGCACTATCCCACAGACAGAATAGCACATACCACTGGTCGGTGTAAGTGGTATACACCTACCCAATGAGCCCTGCAGAGCACTCACTCTGGATTGGAGCCGATACTGAGATTAAAAATCCCATGCCTCGACTGAGACTTGATCTCAGTACCTACCAGCCTTGAGTCTGATAGCTAAACCACTGCGCCATGGAGGCAGTTTCTCACAGGTGGCCTCTTACGTAACTGAAGCAATTGAATCAGATTGTAGTTCCCTGTTTAGTTTGTTTCACCAAAATTAAATCAGATAAGACCCAACGTTTCATCATTACTGAGCAAATCTACAGTTGTTCTGTAAAAGAATTTGGCACAAGTTGTTAGGAAAATATGATTTCAAAGATTGCAGTATGCCCCAAGGGTTAATAATTTTGAGGCAAGTTTAAAAAACCAACAATAAAAGGCCAATTGCTTTGTTTCTTGGTGATGAACTTTGATGTTTGATCTGAAATGGGATTTTTTTTTTTATTCACATAGGACTTAAAAAAAGAAATATCTTTTTTGCCAAAGGCAGATAAAAAAAAATCTTTTAGAATTTCTTACAAATGGTTTCCTGAATTCAAGTGCTGAAAATACATTGGAATTAATCCTTATTATGTAGTGTTTCAGGTCTTGTATTAGATAAGTTATCTGGTTATTGATAACATCCATCACTCAAAGCTGAAAACAAGTTATATTTAGTATAACGGTAAACACATTAACTTCTTTGCACTGCTTCATTTATGTAGTCTGTTTTCAGATTTAAACATTTATATTTTGCTTGTTTTTAGAAAAAACAAATTAATTTGTTCATGTTTCCTGAGATAATACTCAGACTTGCACAAGTTTTCCAAAATGAAATTTTTAATTTGTCCATGTTTTCAAGATAAAATTTAAACTTCTCCATGTTTCTAAGATAATAATTTAAATTTGTCCATGTTTCCAAGATAAAAATTTTAACGTCCATATTTTTAGAGTTCAAATATTTAAACTTAGTTATGTTTTCAAAAGAAATTTTTAAACGACCATTTGACCAGACAACAAATCTAAAAGTGACTCAGTCTTGTTTGTAAATTTGGTTTTTGGTCCGATGATCAGATAAAAATCAATGTGCTCTAGAGGCGTCATTAAATAAAACAAACTACTTTGTTACACCTGTTGTGCACCACTGGCTGGAATGAGAAATATAGTCAGTCTGATGATTCATTGCACCTCAGAAGGTTACTACCTCTTGAGCTGTTTTATGAATCAACATTAATTATGTTTGATTATTCACATCGGGTAACACTAGCATAGGCTGGCTCTGTGTACATAGAATGAAAATATCTATATGAGATATAACTTATTTGTTTTGGCAGCTGCTGTTATTTTCACATCCTCTGCCAGTTATAAGTTGTTAATGGTGAAGCATTAAGTGAGTTTACATTTGCTGACATGTGGTTGTTTTCATAAAGTTGAGGTATATAATGCTCTGACAACCCGTATGCAACGTGTTATTCTATCTGCTAGAACAGAAAGCATGAACAGTTGGAACCATCTGAGGGAAGTCTCAGACAAACCAAATTGAAGACTAATTGTTTTTCAGCTTCTCTAGCACAAACCATGTTGCTGTATCTTGCCATCTGCATGAACTGTGCCATCCCTTGCTGAAGTCTTATGCAACGTGTTATATACAACTTAACATATCATAGGGAAACAAAATATAAGTTGTGATAAAACATTTTCTGTATACAACCTGCCCACTTATAGAGGCACTAATTTTCCGTTTCAGATTTTCCCCTTTTCCGTTTCAGAATTTAAGAAATTCAGTTTTTTCCGTTTCTGTTCATTTTGTGTTCCATTGTAATATTTTCCATTAAACACACACACACGAAAATAATAATAATAATTAACAACAAAAAATAACGAAAAACAAAACCAGAAATAACCCTGTGAAATGAAACTTGTTTAATACGCAATTACATTGAGTTCAGTAATTCTCGTTTTTTTGCAAAAATCTCTGATAAAAAGAATTGATCACATAAAACTGACTACCTAACGTGAAAACCAATTTTCATCATTTTAAATTATGATGAATATTATAAATAAACAACCAAAAATATGTAATCTTTAAATGTAACTGTCGGAGAATTTGAGAAAAAATTATTAAAAAAAACCCATGTCATGTTAAATCGACGGAAGTATACGAAGCAAACCAAAGCAAACAACTGGTGATCGATTGTCTGTGCGCAAAATATGGCGTAACACACACAGATATCAGTGTAGTAGAGTATCGCCCATTTTTTTTGTTTTCAAACTGATGCTGGAAAATCCATTTAATTAATAAACGTCATTATTTGGAGACAAGTAATAATGTTTTCGGAATTCCGTTTTAGTTTAGTTTTATCCACAATTCCGTCCACGTTTCTGTTATCTTGGAAAATCAGTGCCTCTACACATAGCTACATGTACCTATATTTAGCAGCTACCTTCTTAAAGACTCACCTTTACTTCTACCAAATTAGTTAATTTAATGTAAGTATATAAATACATATACACATACATATATTTTTGTGCTGGTGGGGTCGGGGGTGTTGTCTAAAATAAAATTAAATTATCAAAAAAAATAATTTCTTAAAAACAAAAACCCATAAACACCATCTTTAATGGACTGAAGCTTCATCTTTTTCTTTTAAGGCATGTAAATGGAGTTTAAACTATGAATCTTTGTTGAACCATCAATGAGAAATAAGGCCCCAATGTGACAAGCCACTCTTATTTATAAATGTCATCATGCAATTATTTTAGTTTCAATAACATATTGCATCTAATTTTTATATTTTTGCAACTCTGGTATGATGCAGTGCCAAAGCAACGTATAGCAGTTTTTATTGTGGCATTGGCAACTGCATATTTTGAGGACTATGTGTATGTATTAATTTTTTTTTAAATGTTAACATTGTCTTGAGATGGAATGAATTTGGTTAATTGTATTACTGTCTGGAATTCTTCAGGCATGACTCCCTAGGCCAAGCTTAACATTTCATGACCCTTCTTTTTCCATCAATCTGTCTTGATTAGTTTGTCCTATTTTATTGATTAGTTTGTCCCATCTCATTGTGAGCCTCAGTAGTATAGCGGTAGAACATCGGACTCTAAAGCTGATGATAGTGGTTCAAAACCGATTGGAGGCTGGCTCACACTTGACTATATTTTAACATAGCCAAATGTTTCACATCCAATGACTTCAACAATTGATTAATAAGTCGTTGTGCTCTAGTGGTGTCCTTAAACAAAAAAAGATAGTTTGTCCCATCTATTAAAATAGCCATATGTCCCCAATCATCAAGAGACTGGCCTCGATGGCACTGTGGTTAAGCTGTCGGTCTCACAGCTGGTAGGTACAGGGATCAAATCTCAGTGGAAGCATGGGATTTTTAAACTCGATACTGGCTCCAACCCAGAGTGAGTGCTCTGCAAGGTTCAATGAGTAGGTGTAAGCAGAATTAGGAAAAACATTAAATGGAGTATTTATTGTTTTTTAGTTGCAAATGGCCAAAGTAGACAGTATGTCATATTTGATTGGTTATTTCAGATATGGATGCGAATGAGAAACAGGAAAAAGAGAACATGAAAGAAGAGGAGACAACTCTAAACAACAAGGTAACTCCACCCACTGACCTGGCTCTCAAACAAGCTCAGAAGTTGTTGCAGTCTATGGGAGCCAATACGCCTACTGTAAGTGTAGTAAACCCGTAACATGTTTCAAAATAACATCTCAGTTCTTTGTTATGATGGTTTTTAAAGGTTGCTGCTGGCTATGGGAGCCAATACGCCGACTGTAAGTGTAGTAAAACCGTAACATGTTTCAAAATAACATCTCAGTTCTTTGTTGTGATGGTTTTTAAAGGTTGTTGCAGTCTATGGGAGCCAGTACGCCTACTGTAAGTGTAGTAAAACCGTAACGTTTCAAAATAACATCTCGTTAATGGTCAACACTTTGTTATGATGGTTTTTAAAGGTTGTTGCAATCTGAAGGAGTCACCAGTACATCTAGAACAGAACCTGTACATATTTCAAATAATCTCAAATGAGTGGCCATTACTGAGGTTGTTTTATGAGAACTTGCCTGTCTGTGTCATATTTCATCCATTTGGATTGTATTCTATTAAATAATCTATATGCTGGTATATATATAGTGAACAGCAAAAGAAACACAAATTGAATTTGCAATGTTTGATTGAGGCTGTTTTGTTAACTGGAGGCATGTGTAGAGAAGTGTAAAGCGTGTGCAACATGAGTTTTATGGTGTTATGAATTTTTCGGCTTAATTTGATTAAACTGGTTCTGAACAAATATTTATGTTTCTTTTGCTGTTCAGTGTGTCTGTATATATATATATATATGCAGATCATTGATATTACAACGTATATACAATATAATGACACCAAACAAAATAAAACTGTTTTATTGTTTTTTTTTACAGCCTGGTGGTGGAACAACGATTTCTTCTCCTCTTGGTTCTCCGGTAATTCTGGAAGACTACGCTCAAGACTCGCAGCTTCCTCTCAGCACGCACCATCAGATGCAGTTGCTACGGCAACAGCTAGAGCAGCAGCAGCACCAGACTCAGGTTGCTATAGCTCAGGTGCATCTGCTAAAGGATCAGTTGTCAGCGGAGACAGCTGCTCGTATAGAAGCTCAGGTCAGTGTGAAGAACATATCTGTTAATTCTTTGACCTTGACCTTGAAGATTCATTCCTAGTACACCTTTTTTTAACCATTTATATTTATTTTATTGTTTAGTAAATATATTTTATTATATGTTTACCATATCTTCAGATTCATACGACAACTGCCGTAGTAATTTTTCCCATTTTGGAAAAACAAATTCCTGGCTGCCATTTTGAATGGCAGAAATTCTGGAATTAGATAACCACACCATTTAAGAGGTGTGACCATTTAAAAAATATTCATTATTTCAACATGCATTATTTCTTTTCTAGTTGAGTATAGAAAACCAGATTGTGGAAGAAAAGACATTTAATTCCTTGAAATTGTTGTTAATTATCATACAGTTATCAGGTACCAATAAGTTCGGTCATACAATACATTCATGCAGTTTTTAGAAGTTTGTCTGTTTTGTAAAATAAATATCTTTGTTCTAGGCACGTGCTCATCAACTGTTGATGCACAACCGTGACCTACTTGATCACGTGACCCAGCTTGTAGTTCGCATACAAGAGCTTGAGATCAAGGTCAACGGAATGTCATCGAACTCGGATGTTCTTTTTCACACACCGCCTCAGGTATTCATTCCGTTAAGATTAATATGATATAGTCTTAGCCAGATTAGTGTCAGTTTGTAAATATGATAATTAATATTCCTGCTACTGTTTTTGTAGCAGGGCAAGAGCTGTTAGATGCTTCTTTTGCTAGAGGAATAATAACAAAACAGACAAAAATAAAACAAGAGAGAGATAAGAAACATTTTGATAAAATAATTTCTGGTAATATGCTATTTTTGTTTGTGAAAAATGAAAAATATTTTTGTTTTTAAATGAAGATTTAACAAATTTTTAATATCAAGCCAGAGATGGACTGGATCATTGGATAATAATAAATGTAAAATTTCTTTATATTATTAATTATAATTTACATACTACGAGTCATTTGACATTTTTATTACATGTATCATTATAATATGCCTTAAACACTATTTTTTATATTTTGGTATAAAGTTTTCTGCTTTAACAATACTATATTTTTTTTATTTAAATATTTAATTCAACATTTCATGAAAAGAAAACTAAACTAAATTATATATATTGAACAGCAAAAGACATGCAAATGTTTGTTCAGATCCAGTTTAATCAAATTAGACGAAAAATTCATTCATGATAAAACTCACAGAGTGCATGCTTTACACTTCTCTGCACGTGCCTCCAGTAAGCAAAACAACCAATGTCAAAATATGGTTAACTTTTATTCAAACATTGCAAATTAAACTTGCATTTCTTTTGCTGTTCAGTATATTAAAATGGCTCTGTAAACTGCCTTAATAAAGGCTCTATAAACTGCCTTTAATGTTTAGATATTGTTACAGGTTCCCTTACTACCTGATCCATCTACTCCTCGACCAGGACCAGTCTATCTTCCCGAGTTTCGTGAGGTGGACAGCTCTTACATGCAATCCCTCACCGACAACGCTATGTTCGAAAACACCAAGGCTAGCCTAGATACTGAATCACCTGACAGCGGACATCGGGAAATGTCTTCTGACAGTTTATCTTACAATTTAACCCAGTCAGAGAGCAATGGCTGGAGTGGTTCCTATGGAAACGCTGTTGCATCAAGCACTGCTTGTAATGGCAACCCGTTCAGAAATTCATACAACAGTGCAAATGGTGATGACGTTGGTTGTAAAAAACTGAATGACGATAAGGTTAACATCATCACGCCATGTCCGCCACAAGACGCCTGCGGGAATCGTCTGGATTTAAAAATCAACATAAATGCAAATACGACGCCCACACCAAAAATCGACCCGCCACCGAAATTTCGGAGAACTCAGCGAGTGGGTAATGGAGACCGAGACTCGCTTATCAATATACCATCAGATAGTGATTACTACTCAACTTATGCCAGCAGTGGGACGGGAACCGGACAGAAGTCTAATGGAAGAATGACTACTCCGTTCAGTGATAATTACTCATCGCATGCAAGCAGTAACAGCATGGTGAGACAGAAAGCGGTATCTCTGGACAGTTCTAATTATAATGATAATCACCGTGATTCATCAACATGCAATTCTCTGAGACAAAAACTTGGCATGTTTGTGAATGACTTGAGCAATGGAGGCTCGGGGAACCAGTACTCTGGGAACAGCAAGTGGCGTACAAGAATGAGTTACGCATCCGACGATGCTAGTGATAATTCGGAGGAGTCGAACACACCCTCACAGCCAGGTCCACAGCGACTGGAGGCGATGACAATTGAAGAATTTGAAGCACTCAGTAGTTAATGTTCAGACTGGAAAACAAAGTGCTCAAATTGTATTTCATTTACATGCATTGTGTGAAGTGAACTTGTGTTTGTTTTCGAATATACAGTCAACTCTTTCATAACAGCAAATTTTCTGATTCAGAATCCAGTGGGTTGTTCTTTGTAAAAATATTTCAAAATTAAGTCCTTGCTGTTTGGGAGAAGTCTTGTAGAATCTGATGGTAAAAATTAATAAATACCATATATTCTGTATTTAACACCCCTTCCTAATTAACCCCCCCCCCCAACATTTTGTAAAATAGAAATGACTTACACCAATATAAATCCATGATCGTTCCGTAATCTAAAATATTTAATAGTTAAAACATAATTTCAAACTATTGTGAACTCAATAAATTCCAAATTTGCAAAACGTAATGACCACGAGGGTGTTAAATGAGGAATATATGGTAATCCAATTTGACTGGGGACTAGTAGTGTAGAAATGGTACTAATATCCATGAAAAACCATTCTCCCTCACCCCTCCCCACCATTTATTGGTGGAACCATGTAACTGAAAGATACATATCTATAATAGCAACATCTTCAGCCCCTTCTGAGAAGACAAGTGTTTGCTAGAAAGCTGTTGAAGAATTGTGCATAACACAGGTAGTATATATCTCAGAATTAAAAAAAAAACCAATCTTTTGATAAAATAGCCATTTTGATCATACTGTAAAGTACTTTCTCAGAGTTTTCTTTAGAAATTCATGAAAAACAATCTTGCACAATTTTTGTGTGTATTGAGGGTCAGACTGTAATCAGATAATATTTAGAAGCAGTTGGTTATTAGAACGTAATAATTGCAAAAAATCTAACCAAAATGTCCACTGACTCTTAATTAATTTTGTTGAGTATATTTCAGCACTTGTTATCACATAATATTCATGCAGCTTACAAGCAGTAAATCCTGTTAACAAACTCATGCATTTTTCAAAGTCTTCATGATTTTTATAAGAGCAAATTTAATACTATATTTATCTCTCCCAGAACACTCCAAAAACACTCCGTCTTATAGGAAATGTCGCCTTATAGTTGAATGAATACGGTACCCGACATGAAATTGACTTGGCTGATAGAAAGAGCTGACTGTTCATTGGTTGATTTTGAGTAGGAATTTTGTAATGTTTGAAAAAAAAACATACTTTAGCACATTTGACATCTGCTACATATTGTGGTGCATACGAAATTGAAAGTATTTTTAGATCATGTTTGTGTTGATTCCAGCTCACAGTCTTTGAACTGTGACATATATTTTGATGAAAGTTTACCCAAGTAAGGTCATAAGTATAATTTTGACCAATGTTTCGTTTTGTATTTTCAAGGTTTTTTTGCGAGTCTGACTTTCTTAATGTGTCCTTTATAAAAAAGATAAGTTTCCATTCTTGTGAAATGCATAGTACACCCAAACTTACCCAACAAACCAGGCCTTTCAAAATTGGATAAACGATATTTCTGTATGCACAGAATGCACAATTTTGTGTAACCCATTTTCCATCTGCATGTCTTTTACAAGGAGTGATATTTTATAAATAGATTATGCAAAATGAGATGGGTTACCTAAATTACTGTTTATGGAACCTATTTACAGTTTACACATATTTTCAGTTCTGACAGGATGACACAGATGTCAGGTCAACATGGACACTGTCAAGGTCATATTTTAACATTGGCACAACATCTGAAACACATTGGGAACCTCAAAAGTCCGGTGATAGGATGGACTATCAAGCTGAAGACTGTGGTTCAAAACCCATTGGAGGTTGGCTCACACTTGACTGTGTCATAATTTACAAATGTTTGACACATGGCTTTGTCCCTGCACCCTTTTAGGATCAAGGCATCCCTTGGATTTGGATTTTAGGCTGAATGTGAGTCAGACTTTTTCCAATTTCCATGTTCTTTATATTGATATTCACCCCAACATCAGATTTTATTTGTTGTTTGGGGGATGGGGGGGTAGTTAGACAAACACACATTCATTGTATTGATACTCAGTTTAGTTAACTGTGGTTGCAGTTTCATTTTCAGAAATAAAGTTTAATCAAATACTAGTGATCTGGTTTCGTACAGTATACATCTTTCGTTCACTAATAAGATCACTCTTCAGGAAAATGGCTGCAACCACTGGTGTTAAAACAGTGGTTTCTTGCTACCAACCTATGGTTTCTTGCTACCAACCTATGGTTTCTTGCTACCAACCTATGGTTTCTTGCTACCAACCTATGGTTTGGTATTTGGTACACAATAATTGGTTTAATGGCAAAATACTGCCATTAAAATACCTTTTATGATACAGAAAATGTTAAGTTTTCTTCTAGATTTGTTATATTAACCCATAAACTTCCAGGGACAACTTTTCAGTGTTTTTTTTTTTAGCAGTTGGAGCGGGGCTCTAGCTCAAACGGTAGCGTGTGTGCCTGTGAACCAGTCGGTCATTGGATCGATCCTTCTCAGTGCACCCATTTGCTGGTTGGGCTATTTTCCGTTCCAACCAGTGGTCCACTACTGGTTTATCAAAGGCTGTGGTATGTGCTGTCCTGTCTGTGGGACGGTGCATATAAAAGATCCATTGCTGCTTATCGGAAGGAGTAGCCTATGTGGCGGCAGCGGGTTTACTCTAAAAGACATATGTCAGAATGACAATATATATGATATCTAATAGCTGATGATTAATAAATCAACGTGCTCTAGTGGTATTGTTAAATAAAACAAACCTAATAGCTGCTGAATAAACAATATACTGGGTTGTCATTAAACACACAATCCTTTCCTTTCCTAAGTAAAGAAGTTTAATCAGTGGAAGTAGATCTACATATAGACAAGGCTGGTGGTCCCAAGTGAAGAAATAAAGAAAGGAATCTATCACTAGCATTTGATATTTGAAAAATGGTTTTGTTATCTTCCTTTGATTTCTGTCCTCAGAGATACTTAGTGTCAGATTAGCTGTGTTTGTTAGGATTGAGGATGTAGCAATATCCTGGAGGCCAGTCCAGTTGACAGCTGTCTGATGTATGTGTCTGGACACTAGTAATTCCACTTGTGCCAGCTCAGAACTTGTGGTCCCCAAGTTAGTCAGCCGAATAGGAGGTAGCAATATCCTGGAGGCCAGTCCAGTTGACAGCTGTCTGATGTATGTGTCTGGACACTAGTATTTCCACTTGTGCCAGTTCAGAACTTGTGGTCGCCAAGTAACTTGTGGTCACCAAGTAACTTGTGGTCGCCAAATAACTTGTGGTCACCAAGTAACTTGTGGTCGCCAAGTAACTTGTGGTCGCCAAGTTCGTCAGCCGAACAGGATGTAGTTCAAGGGTGGAATGTCAATCTAAGCAGCCATTGGTCATTAGAACCATCTCCTTCAGCAGACTAAATGGTCTATTCCTACTTCCACCATATGATCCATAACTCGTGTAACAAAGGCTGTGGTATGTGCTGTCCTGTCTGTGGGAAGGTGCTTATAAAAGATCCCTTGCTGCTAATTGGAAAGTGTAGTTAATGTGGTGGTTGTGGGTTTCTTCTGTGAACTGTTTTACAAATACTGTTTGACATCTAATAACCAGTGATTCAGACTGAAATTTTTATTTGCCAAGAACTGTTGTTTATAGGAATACAAAACAATGTAACACATGAGCAACTATGGTAATATGCTGGGGTTAGTGGAAAATTACTAGTAATTGGAAACAGGATCCTAAAAATTAGTTTTTTATATGAAAAGTATACTGCATTCTTTTTTCTTGATTGTTGCATCAGGTTTTTGTTGGCCATTTTAACTGAAAAAACATTATTGTCATTATCCATGATTTAATATATATATATTATTAATTTTTTATTTAATTTTTTTACTAAATACTGCATGAGCATCAGTAATGGAAAATAAATAAATAAAATAAATATATTTTTTATATGAAAAGTATACTGTATTCTTTTTTCTTGTTTGTTCATCAGTATTTTTTCAGCCATTGTAACTGAAAAATACATTTATAAAAAAAGAAGTAAAAAAATATTTTTATAATTGAAAATAAATAGATAAAATGAAGATGGTTATAAGCAGCTAGGTGTGGACCAATAATAATGCTTTCAGAAAGTGTGGACTTATTAACCTATGTGTTGTATTGATGAATAGATTGAAACAACTCGAGTGCTTTAAGTAGGTTGAAACCGTCCACTTGTTTTTCTGTGCTATAGGTGGTCTGTTTTATTCCCATTAAAAGAATCTTCTGTCTTTGAGGATGCCAAATCCATAAACTGTTATTTAAACAGATCGATTGGTCTGCTGCTTCTATAAATGAATCTACATTTATAAATATTTAATAATTACCAAAATAGTATTTCTGGTGAACAGAGAGTCAAGCCACCAATTTAGGAAACAAAAAAGTGGCCTCTTGAATGTATGCTGCTTAATATACGTTGAATTTTATTAAATTAGCAGATGTATTGAGAAAATTAAAGTAACCATTTAAGACAGGTGTCTGCTTAATACAGGTGACTGCTTAATACAGGTGGCCACATGGGGAAGGTTCACTCTAGCCTGAAGTGAATTTGAGAGATGCTAACAAATAAAAAGATACACGGTTTAGATTAAGTTCTAGACTAAAAAGATAAATGGGCGACAGTCGATTCTTTGAAATGGGAGAAAGGGAGACTGAGCTGATGGGCTTCCCGGAAGTTGGGATATGGAGCTGGGAGAAGGGATAGAGGCCTCCCGCCATAAATTTTTTGAAAAACCAAGGTTTAAAAAAAATGCTTTTTCCACCTAAAACCTTCAAACTATAATAGACACCTTGTGTACTTATTTGCACTATTTGCAAAGGCTCACTAGGTATGTGTAAGCCACTTACACCAACCAGTGGTCCACAACTGGTTTATCAAATGCCCTGTCTGTGGAAAAGCTCATATAAAAGATCCCTTGCTGCTAATTGAAAAGAGAAGTCTATGTGGCAGTAGCATGTTTCCTTTAAAGACCATGTGTCGCAAAATACCATATGTCAGACACCTAACAGCCGTCATTAAAAAAACAATCCTTTCCTTTACGACAGACATCATGAACACAGAATGTTCTGTAATTTCACAATCTGTACTTTTTAAAATAAAAAAATAAAAACTTAATTTAATATTTTTTTTCTTAATGTAGAAGAATAGAAGCTTGTTTCATGTGTAGAATGAATCATTTTATTCAACTTGAGTTTTTTTTTTTGTCCTGTACGTATCTGGGGATGCAATTAGATTGTAAACTGAATAAATCTGGAAATTCTAGCCGTCACGAGAGACCGTTGTGAGATGCAAACAAATACTAGACTTGAACATTTGAGAAAGGAGATGAAGAGACAAATTAGACACAGAGACCCATACATCATGATGCAATTCCACAGGGTCATCTTAAAGCGATTAGTTCTTCAAGGTCATCTTGCAACCATTCATTTTGTAGATTAGTCAGCTAACTGCTTCTTAAAGCAATTAATTTTTACATCACCCATACTGTACTGTAATCTCGGCTGCCATTGTGTTTTGTGTTCAACAAGGCTGTAACCATACAGTGTCACTTCTAACATGAACACTTTAATGCATCAAGCGTATTAGTTTATTTATCGCTCACAAGATCTTTGCAGTTAACGTTGCTGATATTTTAATTAAAGTTTCATGTTAAAGATTCAGTTGCAAGCATGTGTTTAATTATATGTATGGTCAAATGGTCAAATTTACAAAGCCCATTTTTGTTAAATGCAGGTGCCTGTTTATAAATCTTACGTGTGTAAGAGAAAATTGTGATTTGTAAATGTTTAATATATCTTAAAACTGGGATTTGTAAATTCAGTTTGTATGTTTAATATATCTCAAAACTGGGATTCATAAATTCAGACTACATGTATGTTTAATATATCTGAAAACTGGGATTTGTAAATTCAGTTTGTAGTATTTAATAATATTTCTAGTCCCCTGAGGGACTAGGAGACTTGAAAGATTACTAGCCCCATATGAAAATCACTAGTCCCCCTTATTCAGTTATTGGCTAGAACGATGTAACCATGTGCAACACCTAAGGACCATCCCGTAAAAACAAGTCTTTGCTATGAAGATGTCAAGGAACACAGTGTATCTTAATAGTTTAATACACTCCTCCAAAAAAGAAAGTATGCATGTAATCATAAAACAGACGACATTCATGTCAGAAATTCTGGAATTAGATTACCAAGCCATATAGGAAGAGGTGTGTGTTCGTGTGGTATAGTTTGTTGTGTATGCACATTGGTTTTCGATTATGGTGAAATGGCACATTAAAAAAATATTCAACATGCATACTTTTTTTTTTGGTTGTGTATATAATATTAAAAATGAAATTTGGGATCTGAAGATATTTGTGAAAAAAATCTACTGGCCGAGGGAACAAGCATCATTTAAATTTTAGAACTCCCCGGTGATTTCTACTCACCTTGGGAGAAAGGGCAAGTGTTAGTTTGTATATACGTAGATAGTGGAAATGAATCAAAGAGAAGAGAACTGAGTTGCTTATCTGACGACAGGTGCCAGATAAACAAGCAGAATTTCTTGTGAGCCGTGTGTAGATTGTTATCCACTGATGGATCATGCTGCAGTATCAAGCACAACCCCACTACAGGTGGAGCGGGATGTAGCTCAAACAGTAGTGTGACTGCCTGTCAACCGGTTGGTTGTTGGATCGATCCTTTTCAGTGGACCCATCCGTAGTTTGGGTTATTTTCCATTTCAACTAGTGGTCCATAACTGGTTCATCAAAAGCTGTGGTATGTGCTGTCCTGTCTGTGGGACGATGCATATAAAAGACCCCTTGCTGCTTTTCCAGAAAGAGTAACCTATGTGGTGGCTGCGGGTTTCCTCTAAATACATATGTCAGAATGAACATATAATAGACGTCCAATAGCTGATGGTAAAATAAAAATCAATGTACTCTAGAGGTGTCGTTAAATAAAACAAACTTTACTTTACCTACTACAGGTTTCATTATTGACCCTGGTGGCACAGTGGTTAAGTCCTTGGACTTGAGGCTAGTAGGTACTGGGATCAAATCTCAGTGAAGGTATGCAGTTTTTAATCTCAGTAATGGCTCCAACCCAGAGTGAGTGCTCTGCATGGTTCAGTGGGTAGGTGCACACCACTTAAACCGACCAGTTCTCCATAGCTGGTGTACATTTGATGGTGCACTTTGAACTCTGACCTGGGAATCACATTATTTGGTATAATGCAACCTACACTATCACATGAGTATCAGTCTGTGTATAAACTAACACAGACAACCAGCCCCAGTAGTGCAATGATTAAGTTTTCAGGCTCACAGCTGGTAGATAATGTGATCAAATCTCAGTCGAGGTATGGAATTTTTAATCTCAGTATCAGCTCCAATACAGAATGAGTGTTCCGCAAGGTTCAGTGGGTAGTTGTATACCACTTACACTGGCCAGTGATCCACAACTGGTTTATCAAAGGCTGTGGTATGTGCTATCCTGTCTGTGGGATAGTGCATATAAAAGATCCCTTGCTGCTATCAATGAAAGTAGTCACATTAGTGTAGCGGCAGCGAGTTTTGTGTCTCCTACTAACACTAATCTCTGTCGTAGACAGACAGCACTGTAAGCTGTCGTGCACCCATTAGAGTGTGCTTGAACCTTAATTGGATATAAGCTTGAAAATAAATTAATACATTAATTTCTCTCTTTTTTTTTTGAGGGAGTGTGGGGTTGTTTTATTTTGTTTAATTTCACCACTAGAGCACATTGATTGATGTCAAACATCGACTATTGGATGTCAAACAACCAGAATCTTCTTGATTACATTTTTATTTATCATATTATTTTCATTTAACAGAAAGAAGATGAAAAAAGAAAAGAAAAGATAGAAAATTGGAATCGACATTTGGAGGGAAAAGGACCTGTATCTAAATATAAACCTGTGAGTAAATAACTTCATCTGAGAAAACCTACAACTTGGAAATGATGTCAGAATTCGTAAATAGCTGCTCAAAGTGTCACGTCACTTAAACATTGAACTCAAAGTCGACGTGTGTTTTTTGTGTTGTTTAAATCAAGCTAAATACAGTCAAACCTGCCCATGTGGCCACCTGTATTAAACAGCCACCTGTGTTAAAGGGTCACCTTTATTTCCTCCCAAATCAGCTAATTTAGTCTAATTTAACCTGTTTTAAGCAGCCACCTGTGTTAAAGGGTCACCTTTATTTCCTCCCAAATCAGCTAATTTAGTATAATTTTACCTGTGTTAAGCAGCCACCTGTGTTAAAAAGTCATCTTCATTTTCTCCCAAATCAGCTAATTTAGTATAATTTAACCTGTATTAAGCAGCCACCTGTTTTAAGAGGCCACATTTACTTACTCCTTTGGGTGGCTGCTTAAGACAGGTTTCACCATAGATGAAAATATGTTTGTCAAACTTGTACTGATTTCAAATAGTTTTATTTAAAAGGGACCAAAAACTTAAGTATATTATTTACATTTTTCTTTAACATTGTTAGCTGTTCAAAGTGTTAGTCACTTAAACACTGAACTCAAAGTCGACATGTGGTTTTTATGTTGTTTTGATTAAACTTAATAGATGACAGTATTTTTGTCAAAATGTACTCATATCAAATAATGTTGTTTGAAAAGGACCAAAAAATAAAGTATAATGACATATTTAAATTTTATTTTCAAATTGCTATTAATTAATATATAACATTCTCTTTGCTGACATTTCGGTCATTGGGCTTTATGAGAAAACATTGTTTGATGGCTCTATATAGTGAAGAATAAAATTATATAGATACAAAAATACTATATTTGGTTGAAATATTTTTGTTGATGTTTTTAATCTTAACAAATCGGTGGCAATGTTGTAATTGTGTGGGCATTCTGAAGAAGTAATATCATCTTCTGATAGAGAATTTGATAGAAATTTGATGTATTACCACTAAGGAAAAAATCATGACAACTAAGGACAGGGTTTCACATGATGGAGGAATCCTGCGTATTTCACACTATATTTCGCTAAAATACTCCTAAATAAAATATATGCGAGTCATGGTTGACGAAAATTATTTCCGTCAGTTGACTAATTTTTTTTTTTAATTAAAAAAAACTGTTATTTATGAGATGAAAAAGCAATGCATATGTATTATAATGATAGAATAGTAGATAATGCATATAATATATGCATGTAATATAAACAAGACAATTATTCAGTTAATTATGTGATTGAAATAATATGATTGACTCCCGTTTTTGAATGCTTGACTCTCAAAATAAAACCCTATGAGTCATGATGACTCCCATTCTCCAGATGCTAGGTGGAACCCTGCTTTATTAGCTGTTGATCATTTAGTTTGTAAATTTAAAAACCCAAATAATGATATTATTTTGATGAAAATTAGATATACTCTCTGAAATATAGGAAATAAAATTATATAGTGACACAGAATTCCTCATTTATATAATTCAACCCCAGCAATTAAGAAAATGTCCACATCATAATAAATGCTGTGGAGAAATAGTGTTCGTAGCATTTTCCATGGCAATTTTAGTGTATTCTTTATTTTTAATAATAAGAAAAAAATACACCTTGAAAAAATAAAAAATAAAATTAAAAAAAAGTTAATAAGTGTCCATTTTGGGGGGGTGGGGGCATCCAATCAAAGAGTGAACTTAAAATTAGACCCTATACTTGAGTCTTGAGAGCATACAATGAAGAAGTTGGCCCCAGGCATCACCAAACCTCTGCACACCACTGCATCTTACAGTAGTGATTGTTATTAGTAAATATTAAATACTTGTTTTTATGTATCTTCTTCCTACCCATCCCCACCTTTTTGTTTTTTAGATAATTTTATTTCTACAGAATGTTTTACATTGTCACACAAATACACTTACGGTACAATCTTAGATACACATACATATATAATTCCTACATACGTATATAATAATTCCTACTTACACATATTTACACATACATATACATATAAGCATATCACTCATACACAAGCAGAGATTTCTGGAGATTAATTAAATAGAAAAATAGAAACTTCAGAGAGAGAGAGAAAGAGAAAGAGAGAGGGAGAGAGAGATAGTGGTCACTACAGGCTTTATTAATTACCTATATGCTATAAGTACATTAATAATTTTATTCTTACTCCCCATCTCCATACATTGCCAACTGTAAATTTTAAAATAATATTCAAATGTTATTTTAATTTTGAGAAATAATTAATTTTATGTATTTGTTTAGAGAAGGACAAAAAAATCATCATGCAATTTTTAAAATTCATAAATAATTTTGTAATTTCTCTGTTGAGTTTCAGATTACGTGTGTTATTACCTTGTGATAGTGAGCAAAATCTATTTAGAAAATCACTTGTACAATGTAAATATATGAGTTCATCATCATAACACATGGCCGACGGAACTGGGGTAGCAGGGGTGATGTTCACTGCCCCAGTAATTTGTCCAGAAGCCATTAAAATAGTTTTTTTCCAGTATCTATATTTCAAAATTTTCCTTTGGAAGCATGCTCCCAGATCCGTCTAGCCCTCAACATCGCTAATCCGCTGTCCCAAGGTCCCAATCGTTCTGGAAACCCCATAACAGACTCACCATACACACCATTTACAATCTCGGTAGCCTGTACTTTGATATAGAACAAACAATGTGTTACCAAGTTGATTATCATCATTATTGCATAACTGTGATATCAGAATTATTACCTGTACAACAGTGTCTTATCTTTTTCAACTTTGAATCTGTCTAGCTTAGGCTTACATTTCTTGTGTCCATACTTCATACATCTGAGAATGACCTTTCAGTGCTTTAGCTCAGATATTTATCAGACACTAAAACATGGGTCAGTGGTGACAAAAAAATATTGGTCTAGCTTGTAAAACCATACTTTCTTTGTTTAATTTGTTGTGGTGGTGGCCTTGGGATCAGAAGTACACACCATTCCTATAAATGAATGACTAATGGCTATTATTTTTAATATTACAGTCACCCAAACAGACCTTTAGTGACATTTGTCAATGAATAGTCCCTAGAAGTTTCATCATGGGCAGTTCTGACTAGTTTTCTTAGGACCATACCCACTATTAGTGGTTTTTCCATAAATGTATGATTTTATCATAACATCTTTTTTTTTTATCATCGACCCCAATGGCACTGTGATTAACAGCAGGTAGGTATTGGGATCAAATCTCAGTCAAGGCATGGGATTTGGAATCTGGATACAAGCTGCAGCCCAGAGTGAGTGCTCCACACGACTCATTGGGTAGGTGTATGGCATTTACTCTGACCAGTGATCTAAAACTGGTTTATTAAAGGCCTTGGTGTGTGCTGTCGTTTCTGTATGAAAGTGTATATAAAAGATCCTTTGCTGCTAATCAGAAAGAGTAGCCTATGTGGCAGTCACAGGTTTCATCTAAAGACCATGAGTTGCAAAACACCATAAGTGTGATACCTAATAGCTGCTGAATTAAAAAAAAACCTGTGCTGGGGTGTCATTAAACAATTTTTTATTTTTTTATTTGTAGGTTGATAGCAATATTTGACTAGATATTAAGATGGAACAAGATGATATGCCATGCTATGAAGATATAGAAAGTCTAGAGTGAGTACGATATATGTATTAATTGGAATTGATCTTTCTTCATGCAGCCTGTTACATAAACAGAATTGCAAATTCATCTTTTTAGTTTTGCCTCTGTCACTATAATGCTAATTAATAATGTCAGTATTTTTAAGCTCTGTACTAATACTACTACCAGGCACGGCGAGAGCAAATGAACATGGGAGGGGGCTAACAGAGACATTGAAGGGGGGTTAACATCTTGGCTCGAAGCGCCAAGTTTCCAGTGGATATGAGGTTATGCATGATTTAGAATTATTGGGGTGGCTAGAGCCCCCCTCACCCAGCCCCCCTCCCTCTTCCACCATGCCTGTACTGCTAAGCATTTTTTTTAGTTTATGTAAATAAGATTATTTTTTGCAATTAAACAGTATTTCATATTTTAATGTTGTCCAATTTCACTTTGTATTTTCTGTTTAGAAAATTAGTTTTGTATGTCGGTGTGGTCACTCCAAAAAAATAGATTCTTCTGCCGTGCCTGTACTACTCAGCAAATTTTTATTTTACGTAAATAAGGTTATTTTTGGCAATTAAACAGTATTTCATATTTTAATGTTGTGCAACTTCATTTTGTATTTTCTGTTTAGAAACATTTGTTTTGTATGTCTGTGTGGTCACCCTAAAAATTCGATTTCTTTTGTTACTGCCACTCATATATAAATTTATGACCATGTTTACAAATATTTATTGGTTTCACTGTGCACAGCTTCTACCACCCGAACTTGAATCGACACACTGCTGAGAGTATGCTTCTACAGAATGGGACGGATGGGACGTACTTACTGAGACCAAGCTCAAAGACTGGAAAAAACACAGAATATGCACTCTCTGTCAAGTTGGTTTATTTGTTATTTTTTTACATGTTCAAGTTTACCCACTAATATATTTTAATTGGTATAAAGTTGACGTATTTGTTCACAAGTTCATTTGTAATCAGAAAGTTGTGGAAATATTTCTGTCTGATTAAAATGGCATCCTTGTAAACACATAGTTTTGTGTGTTCATAGGTGTTGCAAGATTATACATTTGTCAACATGAAACTGATTTGTAATCAGAAAGACGGGGATATATTTCTGTCTAAATAAAATGGCATTCTTGTAAATACATAGTTTTGTGTGTTCATAGGTGATGCCAGATTATATATTTGCCAACATAAATTTAATTGTGCAAACACTAATTCAGATCATCCTTAAACACTAGACTCTGGGGGCCTATCGACACTCTGGAAAACAGAAAAGTTCACTGTCATCACTACATTAAACTCTGGTGGCCTATCGACATTCTGGAAGACAACAAAGTTCACTGTCATTACTAAACACTAAACTCTGGGGGCCTATCGACACTCTGGAACACAGAAAAGTTCACTGTCATCACTACACTAAACTCTGGGAGCCTATCGACATTCTGGAAGACAACAAAGTACACTGTCATCACTACACTAAACTCTGGGGGCCTATCGACACTCTGGAAGACAACAAAGTACACTGTCATCACTACACTAAACTGGGGGCCTATAGACACTCTGGAAGACAACAAAGTATACTGTCATCACTACACTAAACTCTGGGGGCCTATAGACACTCTGGAAGACAACAAAGTACACTGTCATCACTACACTAAATTCTGGAGACCTATCGATACTCTGGAAGACAACAAAGTACACTATCCTCACTAAACACTAAACTCTGGGGGCCTATATACATTCTGGAAGACAACAAAGTTCACTGTTGCTTTGTATTATTGATACAGCACCCATAATAAAATTGAATGTCGAAGAAGGTGAGTGTTAATTAAGTGATTAACATTTTTTCCCTGACAAAAAGAAAGATATTTGTTTTAACAGCACCCTCAGCACATTGTTTAATTATTGTTCACATCTAATTAATTCCGATATATTGAATTATCCATTAACATTTCTTATTGATAAGCAGCAAGGGATTGTTTATGGGGCATTTCATGGTAATTTTTTGTGACGGACGTGACATTTTGACACTATAAAACAATGTTTCCATGAAAACATGTACACTTTTCTCTACATTTTGTGTTAATAG
>JAULBS010042769.1:0-23790 GCA_032355785.1 Symmetromphalus regularis
TACATATTCAATAAAACAAAGTGTAATAACATTACATATTCAATAAAACAAAGTGTAATAACATTACATATTCAATAAAACAAAGTGTAATAACATTACATATTCAATAAAACAAAGTGTAATAACATTACATATTCAATAAAACAAAGTGTAATAACATTACATATTCAATATATTACGGGTTAATGCTGTAGAGGAAAAAAAAAATAAAGAGTGAAAAAGGAAGAAATGTTTTTTCTACCCATTTCTTGCAAATATAGGAAAAAATATGAAGATTCTCTTTTTTTTTTAATGGATACCATTGTTATTTAATGACCCACCAGTAACGGACACACAGGGTAGTTTATGGGGTTTAAACTCCTCTTTTGTTTTTCTAAGAAACAATTTTTGACATGCATATAAAAATTAGAAATGCCTTAAAAATGGAAAACCAAACATATTCACAAATTGATCCCCCCTTTCCTTAAAAGCTGTGTCCAGGCACAAAAAATAAATATCAGCTGTTGTGGTTAACGGATACCAAGGCCACAAACATGATAACAGACAGCACACTAACGTAACACTTGTTCTTAACACCAGCTAGATATACCATAGATCAATCAGGATAAATGAAATCTTCAAAATAACTTTAGTGCCTTAGTTTTTCCATCATGGTCAAGTGGTAGGGCATTGGACTCTCAAACTGAAAACAGTGGTAGAGCATAGGACTCTCAAATTGAAAACAGTGGTAGAGCATTGGACTCAAGCTGAAGACAGTGGTAGAGAATTGGACTCTCAAACTGAAAACAGTGGTAGAGCATTGGACTCTAAAGCTGAAGACAGTGGTAGAGTATTGGGACTCTCAAGGTGAAGACAGTGGTAGAGCATTGGACTCTCAAACTAAAAACAGTGGTAGAGCATTGGATTCTAAAGCTGAAGACAGTTGTTCAAAAACCCATTGGAGGCTGGCTCATGCTTGACTGTGTACAAATTTTGCAAGGTACAAAAGTAATGGTTTCCAAACTTTTTTGGGCTTCCACCCCACCTCGACTCCCAGGCCACATCCCTAGTGCCTCCCTCCTCCACCCATCTTTTTCTTGGTATTAGGTAAAAAAATATTACTTGGTTCTTATGCCACCCTCTTTTTCTTCACTGACCCATGAATTTTTCCACCACCCTCAGGGTTCCCACTTTAGGAATCACTAAAATATTTGTAAATAAATAAATAAATCACGTTAAGATGAAATGACAATTCATATACGCACTCCAACTAAAAACTGACCAATCACATTTCTGGTTATAAACTGACCACTCGTGATAAATATATTATCACCAATAAACTGTATGCTAGAACTAACAAATCAACATGTTAATGTATGTTAACCCTGCCTGCTACAGGTGACCAATTTATCAATGTTTTATATGTATAGTTGTACAAAGTGCAGATAAACTATAATCAAACAAATAAATTATTTTCTTCATTATGATGATTGTTTTCATTGGTTTAGATTAGACAAAATGTTAAACCTACAGCATAAAGTATCAGTGGACCCATTTGCCGTTTGGCCTATTCTCTGTTCCAACCAGTGGTCCAAAACTGGTTCATCAAAAACTGTGGTATGTGCTGTCCTGCCTGTGGGATGGAGCATATAAAAGACCCTTTGCTGCTTATTGGAAAGAGAACCATATGTGGCAGCAGTGGGTTTCGTCTAAAACATATGTCGGAATGACCATATGGTTGACGTCCAATAGCCGATGACAAGATAAAAAACAATGTTTTTTTTAGCATAAAATAAACACAAAATGCAATTATTGTAAAACTAGATTTATTCCAAGTTGTTTGCACCATACAGCACCATACAGAACAAACTAAATAAAACATGTATATCATACATTAATGCATTCTATATTATAATATATGATGTACATTATACATCATGTATATATTGTGTATTATATGTGATACACTTCATACATTGTGTATTCTATTATGATATATGTCATACATCACGTATACAGTGTGTATGATATACTTCGTATATTAAGTACTATAATTATATTATCATATACATCATATATATTACAGGAGTGGAAATTAAGAAATTATTTTCACTTGCCTGGGGGACTAGTAGCCTAAATAAATTACTCGTCCCCATGAAAAATCACTAGTCCCCCCATTTTAATTTTTAATATTGAAAAAATATCTACTGGTCCAGGGTCTAGTGTCAGTAACCATTTACTTGCACACCAGTGATTTTTACTGACCTCGAGTGAGTGTTAGTTTCTATCCCTGTATTATATTGTGTATTACAATGATACTTTACACATTATGTATTCTACATACATCACATATATATTATATTCTGTTGAATCTGTACTACATATGATAACACTTCATACATTGTGTATTCTATATACAATATACATCATATATTGTGTATTGTATATGATGCACATCACACATTGTTTATTATATATACGATATACATCATATATTATATTGTGTATTGTATATGATGCACATCACACACTGTGTATTATATATACGATATTCACCATATATTATATTGTGTGTTGTATATGATGCACATCACACAGTGTATTATATATATGATATACACCATACACTGTGAATGATATCCATCAGATATAATGTATATGTGTTATACATTAAATATCACATTTCTGTATCATTTGCATCAAGGTTTGTTTAAAAAACACTTTGATGTGTCAATTCAATTTTAGTCAGAGATATTGATTAAATAATGAAAAAAATGGAAAGTTTACATGCAGGATGGGTGATGGGTAACGATACAATCAAATCTGTTGTAAATTATTTTCTTCTTTTCATTAAACAGTAATTTTCATTTCTGAAGCAGATACAATTAAGAAATTAGAATAATGAAGATATTTTCACTATGTATTACTTGTGTAAATAATATCATTCAGAAAGAAAACTGCTATTTCAAATACTAGTATAAAAAAAGCAGAAACAGAAATGCATTATTATGAAATAAAATAATTTCAAAAAATTATTTGTTATAAGCAATGGAGCAATTAAATTCTGAGATGTCTGCATATTAACAGTTGTATATCCATAAAACAGTATCAAATAGAAGAAGAATATTATGCTGTGACCTGTGTAAAAAGTTCTTTTCTTCCTGATAAATTTTACTTAGGTTTAACCCTTGTGAATAATGATGAAAAATGTTAAATGTCTACAAACAATAAAAAATATTAATTTACCAAAATTAGTAAAACTTGTGACCTACACATAACTGGCAGTGGTGGATCTAGAGGGTACACCAGGTGCCCGGTCCTCCACCCCCTATAATTTTGCAATTTAAATTAAAAAAAAATTTTTTTTTTTTTTTTTTTTTAATGTTAAAAACATCTGGCTTCATATTATTGCACCCCCAACCCCACACCACCCAAATGGATTTTCTGGATCTGCCACCAACTGGCATACTTATTTGATTAAGTACTACAAGTTTTATTGACCTTATTACATTGGTATTACTTACCATTGAATATTAAATGACATTTTACCCAAATACATTCCTTTCTCCAAAATCAAGTTATGAAAGATTAAACAAATGATAAAAGGCTTGCAACACATTTCAGAATGAAAGTATACAGACATCATACATTTTTAATTCCAACAAACAAAATGATTCACATAAAATGTATTCCATTCCTCAATTTTAATGTTTATTTGCATTAATTAATGTTATGTTATTTAAACAGGAAATTTATATGCATCAGTTAAGGTGCTATATTATTTCAAGATGATTTCCTTGCACCTGGTGATTTGTCATACAGCAAAAATGAAACTACAATTTTAAAAATAATTTTCTTTACCAATACGTAATGATAAAATAACAGAACATTTACATTACCAAGCTTCAAAAAAAAGAGGTGGAAAATCTTTAAAAAAAATATAAAATAAGTAGAAGTAGAGAAGAAAAACAAAATCCACACACATTTGAAATGAACATTTCACCAGATGACAGCATGAATAAAATATGACAAAATAATAATTATGTGAAAATACAAGTAAACAGAAAATACAATGAACATTATTTATATAAAAATTGTTATTTTACATTTCCCACATCTAGCTCTCTCTGGTGCTAACTTAATTCTTTTGAAAATGCTATTATGAACACTATAATTATGTATATATATATATATATATATATATACACACACATAATATATATAATTATGTTTGAAGAGTTTTTAGAATATACAACATATATAAATAAGATATAACTTTGATTATTGATAATATTGATATGTGAGACAATTCAGCACAATTACAAGTGCTGGGTACACAGCAAAAACAGGAAAGGTGGAATGTGGGATACAGGCCAATGGTGATAAACTAAATAAAAACAATCACATAAGAGTAATCACAGAACACTGATGACAACCTTCTGGCAAAATGTTATTGACAAACTGGAATCAAACTAGACATTACTGTGAAACAGATACTTCAAAACTGAATTTGTTACCATCATAACATGTAGATACAAGTAAAAACCTCTTATGTTTCAGTTCTAGAGCTAACATTTTACCCCTGGAAATATATGCAATAACACCATTGGTTTACACAGGGGTGCAACGATATGGCCAAAACCTTATTGCGATACAGCAAACCCATATTGCAATACGTATCACAATACAGTTTGATAAAGTTATATTTTGATACTATCATACTAATTACTAAACATATTTCAGGCAGGGAGACCTATGCCAATTTCTGATTAAAAAAGAGAATATATAGACACAGCAAATTTATGTTTTAATTATGTTTAACTTTAATTTTTATTACTTACTGTAAGTCATAGGTTTTATAAGAATTAGATGGATACTCATTAGGAAAATATATCGCAATACATGAAACTATATGCTCTAGAGGTGGTGTTAAATAAAACAAACTTTACTTTACTTTTACATTCAGTGGTGTGCAGAGGTTTGGTGATACCCAAGACCAACTTATTGATCGTATGCCCCCAAGACTCAAGTATAAAGCCTAATTTTAATTTCACTCTTTGATTGGATGCCTGGGGCCATCGCCCCCCTCTGTCCCACTTTCTGCACACCACTGTTTACATTGCAGTGATAACTGAGAAGTATACTAATCAGAATTGTTGTCTGAAATCTTCAATAAATGATGGACATTACAAAACTAATACAACCTACTCACCCACCTTTAATCCCATTAGAAATGGCAAAGTTTTGTACACTTATCACTGACATTCATATTTACAGTACATATCACATAAGCTGTCAGTGCTTGTGAAAGAAAATTACAACAATAAAAGGCTGAAAGCAGATATCAAATAAACATGTTCAGTGAGAACGTAATTACAACACTGGTATAAAATCATGAATTCAGTGACAACACTGGTATAAAATCAAGAATTCAATGGAGGTGAGACAATAACTGATAAATTGAATATATATTATGCATTACAAGACAGGGATGCAATATCACAAGTTTTCACATAGGAATTGGAGCTGTTAGTTTTTAATTACACAATTAAAATGTATATAATTTTTAAAGATAGAACATTCACAGGAAGTAGCTTATCCTCTGCTTGAAACAATATCAACTGGATTCTTGTAGGCCTTATTCAAACTAAATAATATAAATCAAATACAAACTATCCATTTACCAACAACATGAGATGTGCTAGTCTGAACAGTTAGCTCACCAACTACAGATTTCCAAACTCAAGTCTTGTAGTATACATGTATCAGTTTGTTTTCTAGAAGATTATTAATACCTGTATCGGGGCATTGGAACGAAATTCATATTGGGGGGGGGGGGGTGGGGTGGGGGGCTGCTCCCATTTCTGAACATCAGAATTTGCTGATGAATACTTCAAGGATTATTTGGGGGGGGGGGGCGGAGGAGGGCTGCAATTCCCCCAGGCTCCCTGGCTCCAATGCCCCTGTGTATGTACACCAAAGAAACAATGATCTAAAGGAAGTTATTAAAAACATTGATCTTACTAAACAATGTCAATTTTTGGCCATTACAGACTTTTAATCATTTATATTACAGATCATTTATATTTTCTTGACTGGAATATCTATTTTGTAATAGTAAATGAATGACTGTAATAGTTGAAAATATATTTCACACATGCCTTCAAAGTAGGGATAATGACATGAAAGTAAGTTATGATTTTCATTGATTTAAAATTAAAAGTTTAACACATCCACTGGCATAGCCAAAGAAAGGGCCATGCCCCAACCCCCATTACATCTTACCCCCCATCATCCTTTTTTTCATCTGCCTGTCTTGCAATCCTAACAGTGCTTTCAGTGCTACTGGCCCCGCCCCAACCCCACCAATATAAAATCCAAGCTACACCAATATACACATCACAGTATTTGAAAAAAACAAACAAATGTTATTCACCATAAGGATATCAACTCGCAATCAAATTATTTAACTGAAGCATTCATTCAATATAAAAAGATCCACACAAATGAATTTGTATCATTGTGCATAATTCCTAAAAGTGGATAAGGTGGAATATACACAAACAAATCCTGTTAGTTTTATATCGTAATAAAGATACCATATCAATAACAGTCAATACAACCTAGAAAGCTCATTTATTAGAGATGTTATCAAAGAATAAACATGAGATCAGGTATATATTATGGCTAATTTACAAATTAATCCGTTCCATATATGCTTATAAAATCTTTCAAATCAGGACTCGAACTTCACAAAGTCTGGTAACAATGGCAATGCTATACAAATAACATAACCTGTTAACACTTTACTCAAGTCGCAATTTTAAAACGTTTTACAAGTTTAGGCCCTGTATGCATGTATTTACATATAAATAAATTTGTTGACAGGTCACACACTGCCATAAAATGTAACAGAGACAACAAGACAAGGGAGTTGCACCATAGCACCACAGAACAGCAAACACAAACTACAGCTTGGCATAGAGATACAGAATTACTAATTAATGACAAAGAACATCAGATTCCTGAACAGGAAACCCAGCTAAGCGTTAACAATTTGGCCTGAACAGGATATAGCCGATGTCCTAAGTCATTAATCTGTTATTGTTATCCTGTAATCCAAAGAGAAAACTATTATTAATAATAAGGAAATGTATGAATTCTAATTAAGCTTTATGAGCTGTATAATGGAAACAAGGACCCAGATGATTTTAATATATGTATATATCCAGTCACTATATTTTGCCATTAAATTTGATGAATGCATGAAAGACAATTATAGCACAACAAACTCATCTCAGGAAAATTAATTTATGAGTTACTATTGGGTTCATATTTGTAGAATTCTTAGAAGCAATAGAAAAACTGTGGACTGTCAAAAGCCAAGGCTATTGATCAACAGCAATGTCAACTAAACATATTTATATATAATCTGAATTAGGTAAATAAAATACACAGCTGGCATCCTAAAACAAAAAAGAAAGAAGAACATCGTGATTATACATCCTTTAGATCTGAACGAACTCAGTGAATCAAACATTAGTGACCAAACTAATTATTAGAAGAGCTTTACAAGAATTCACTACAACTAATTCCTTCTAATGGTTCATAATTAACACAAAATGATGATCTGAAACCTTTACGGCTACATATTTTACACTTTTGTTCAGCCTTTCTGTTCAAGATTTTCTACAGAACACAACGCTCAGCTGGAATTCACATAAGACAAGACTGGTACTACACAGCAGCAGGGGAAACATTGGAATGAACATCTGTAATGGTGGTAGCACACGTGATAGTGTTTGAATTGTACAAATAAATGTTATATATACAATGGACATTGTCTAATCCACAATGTATCGAAACCAGTTCTCAAGACGGTTTTCGCTGGACTGTCTGAACAAACACGTTTCATCAGTCAACTTGTATAGGCTTTTAGACAGATTTAGGTTGTTCACATCTACTATGACATTGCCTGGAACGGGACTGCTGGTGAGTGCTGGAGAAGTCCAATCCGTTGTTTTAACTTCCTCTGTTCTGTCATCTGAAGACATTAACAAAACACAGAATAAGAAACAAATATAGCAAAAACAAATAAAATTGAATTTTATAAACCACATAAATTATATTGAACTTCTAAATTAAGACTACAATCTAACAACAAATGTTCAAGTTGTTTATAAGTGCTTACAAAACCCGTTTGTGCAGTATTGTAAAGTCTTTGACATTAACCATTAGTTGGTAAGCAAAACAAAGTTTTTAACAATTTACATAACATAGATTTTTTCTTTAAATTTAAATCTTGATATTTTCTTAACTTACGTACAAGATGTGGCAAAAATATCTAAAAAAAATTAAAACATTTAAATCTTAAAGAAAAATTGGTATAATGTTTATTAAATAACATAAAATAATAAAAGGATCTGAAAGAATAAAAAATAAAAATTGGTGTTAAGACTCTTTAATGATATGGTCGACAAATGATTTTTTTTCTGTTCTTCACATATCAAAATATATTTTTTTAAATTTGGTTTATTTTGTTTAACAACACCATTAGAGCACATTGATTTATTAATCATCAGCTATTAGATGTCAAACATTTGGTTATTTTGACACAGAGTCAACTATGAGCCAACCTTCAATGGGTTTTGAACCAGTCTTACAAAAAATAAAATAAAACCCTGTCAGGTATTTCTGCCACTCCTTGTACAATAAAAAAATATAATAAACACAGACCTGCTCTTTTAGATCTGACAGCTGTTGTGAAAGTGTGAGCACCAATCTGTTGGTGTTGTCAAGCTGCTGCTGTAGATTGCGGAATTCATTCTGCTCCGCTTCACCCTCGTCTGCCGTCAACGACATAGCTCGCATCCGAGGAAACCAATCAAGAATTTTGTCCTGAAGCAATCACAATGTATTTGTTTAATATATTACAATGAAGCCCTTATTTATATGTATTTGTATAATGACCCCAGCACAAAAAATAAATATTGGCTGTTGGGGGTCATACAATGGTTAAATACCAAAATATGTTAAATTAAGTCAGTGTAAAAACCTAATTTACAATATTTTTCACTATACATAATAGCAATAGAAATATATAATAAACATAAATATCACTATGATAAAAACAAATTTAATAAAATAAGGATGAAAAATAACTTTAGCATAAATATTAATTTATTTAAAAATTTTAATAATAAGTTGCGAGTGGAACTGAAATGATTCCATCACACCCTTATTATCAAATACACTATCTCTAACAGACTGCAGGTGATGACACACAACCAAAATATGATTCACTGTGTATCTATACTGACAGTTCTCACCATATAATTAATTACATAATGAAGCCATAATGGTCAATATTTATTGATGGTTACTGATTCATCACTTTGGTATCCATCCTAAACATCAAAACAGAATCAACATCAAAAGACAACACCTCTTGCATTACCATCATGCATAGATGAAAATCGTCACTATATTGACTCAAATTACATTTTGTGTCAAGTGCAAGTTACAGAGGGTAAACAAAATATCAATCTATAAAATATTTTAGCCAGAACAGTTTCAGTAAATTGGTAGGAAAGAGAAAATATAATAGCATATCACAATTCTAAGGAACCAACTAAATATGAAATTTGTTTGAGAAAAGTTTGAGATGGACACTTTAAATTTAACAACAGGAAAATCTGAAAGCATTTCACATTGCTAAGGAACCAACTAAATATGAAATTAGTTTGGAAAAAGTTTGAGACGGACACTTTAAATCTAACAACAGCCAAGTTTCCAATGGTTTACCTTGATCATGGAATACACATAGCTCTCTGGACCTGTAAACTCAGTTGGATCTTTAACCTTGACAAGGACAATGAAGTAGAGATAGTGCCACATGTTGTGTTCAGAGCGAATGTGTTCTTCAAATGATGTGGTACGATTATCAAACAACTTACGCTCCGATCCTGTGCAATACAAGATATTAAATAACCAAACATGTTCTTCAAATATTCTAATGCAATAATTACTTAAAATTTAATTAATTGTTGTTTTTCTTAATAAGTGTAAGTTATTTCACTTGATTTGTTGACTGACTAGTTCTATCCCAATTCACTGTAAACCTGCAAGTTATAACCATTGACATGCTAGTATATTTCAATTCAGATTAATACTCTAAAAAGATTTAAACTCACTCTTAGCTCCCACATAATAAGTTGTAAACAATTTATTCAGTGAAAATCAATGCAGAACAGAATTAAATAAGGACTCAAAAAAGATGAATGGGTGGATAAAGCCAATTCAATATCACTTAAAAAAGTTTAAGATAATTTTTAAAAATGAAGACAATTCTCTTTAAAAAACAATATAAATCCATTGTAAAGTTTGAACTTACCACAAATAAAACAAGAGTTGCGGAGAATTTCATCTTTAGTCTGTTTCTCACTTCTGAGATCTGCAAACGTATCGATGATGACACCAAAAATGAGGTTGAGGACGATAATGATGATGATGAAGAAGAAGAGAAGATCATAGACAATCCGTGCTGCATATAGGGGCTCCTACAACAGAATAAATTGATATTACAGTCAGTGGAGTTTACATGATCAGTATATGAAACACATTCATAAAACAGTTACACAGAAATTATCTATAAATGAGACAGAAAACATCTGTAAACAGGAAAGAAAAAATCTGTAACAGGAAAGAAAAAATCTATAAACAGGATAGAAAATTTTTTTGTAAACAGAATAGAAAAGATATGTAAACAGGATAGAAAAGACTATAAATGGGACAGAAAAGACCTGTAAATGAGACAGAAAAGATTTTTAAATGGGATTAGAAAAAAAAATCTGTAAACATGTAGTCAAATGTGTGAGCTAGCCTCAGCTGGGTTTTCTACCACTGTCATCAATTAAAATTTGAGAGTCTGATTTCCTACCACATTTACATCAACATTCGTATAACCATACTAATGTGTAAACAGCTACAAACAGGACTAACCTGACTGCTTGGACGGCGCAACACATCGCCAATACCACCACCATTACGCAGACCTTGGTTCAGTGATGTCACGATACACATAATGAGAGAGTCACAAGCACGCTGTTTCCCTTCCTCTATATTATTATCATCAGACAACTGCAGAGACTCTAAAACAAACAAACATTAACCCTTGTTTTAAATAATCTCCAGATGTTCACTGAAAGCAATAATCACAAATATAACACACTAACTTAATAAATAACTGATAATACTACTGACCTCCACCAACTCAAATATAACACACCAACTTAATAAATAACTTATAATACTAAAGTTATCACTAACCTCCACCAACTCAAATATAACACACTAACTTAATAAATAACTATAATACTAAAGTTATTACTGACCTCCACCAACTCATATATAACACACTAACTTAATAAATAACTTATAATAATAGTTATTACTGACCTCCACCAACTCAAATATAACACTAACTTAATAAATAACTTATAATACTAGCTGTTACTGACCTCTATCAACTCAAATATAACACTAACTTAATAAATAAGTTATAACACTAAGGTTATTACTGACCTCCATCAACTCAAATATAATACACTAACTTAATAAATAACTTATAATACTAAAGTTATTACTGACCTACATTAACTCAAATATAACACTAACTTAATAAATAACTTATAATACTAAAGTTATTACTGACCTCCATCAACTCAAATATAACACACTAACTTAATAAATAACTCATAATACTAAAGTTATCACTGACCTCCACCAACCCAAATATAACACTAACTTAATAAATAACTGATAATAATACTGACCTCCATCAAATCAAATATAACACACTAACTTAATAAATAACTGATAATAATAAAGTTATCACTGACCTCCACCAACTCAAATATAATACACTAACTTAATAAATAACTGATATTACTAAAGTTATTACTGACCTCCACCAACTCAAATATAACACACTAACTTAATAAATAACTGATAATACTAAGTTATTACTGACCTCCAACTCAAATACAACACACTAACTTAATAAATAACTGATAATACTAAAGTTATTACTGACCTCCACCAACTCGAAAAAGTTTACTGACAAGAGATTCTGTGACTGTGCAGTTTTCTTCACCTGGGGAACAGGTTGCCTTGTCACTAGCATTCACTTGACTTGCATCTGTAAAAATAACAATATATATAATATTCTTTTTTTTCACAACTGTGATGTATTTTGACTTTATTTTATCTCTAAATACATCAACTATGATAATAATTTCTTACTGGTTTGAGCTCCATAACAAATATCAACAATCACATACCGTTTTCTGGCAAGCCCAGGACAGATTTGACCTCCATGAGGAATATCAACTAATACTTACCATTCTCTGGCAAGTCTAGGACAGGTTTGACCTCCATGATGAATATCAACTATTATTTACTTTTCTCTGGCAAGCCTAGGATGCATTTGACCTCCATGATGAATATCAACTATTATTTACTTTTCTCTGGCAAGCCTAGGATGGGTCTGACTTCCATGATGAATATCAACTATTATTTTATTTTCTCTGGCAAGCCTAGGATGGGTTTGACCTCCATGATGAATATCAACTATTATTTACTTTTCTCTGGCAAGCCTAGGATAGATTTGACCTCCATGATGAATATCAACTATTACTTTTCTCTGGCAAGCCTAGGATAGATTTGACTTCCATGATGAATATCAACTATTACTTACTGTTCTCTGGCAAGCCTAGGATGCATTTGACCTCCATAAGGAATACCAACTATTACTTACTGTTCTCTGGCAAGCCTAGGATGGGTTTGACCTCCAGGATGAATATCAACTATTACTTACTGCTCTCTGGCAAGCCTAGGATGCATTTGACCTCCATAAGGAATACCAACTATTACTTACTGCTCACTGGCAAGGTTAGGACGGGTTCGACCTCCATGACGAAGTCGTTACGGAAGAACATGAAACCAATGATGGAGAAGAGGTAGATGAGAATGACGGCGAGCACAGCAGTCAAGATGATGGAACGGCCATTACGTGTCACAGACTTGATCACATTCAACAACGTCTCCTCACGGTACACCACATCCAGGAGCTACTCGGAGAATGTACATAAAAATTTAGTCCAAGGTTTGGGATTTATACTGAAATGATGTTCTCAAAAGTGAACTACATTCATACAAAATTATTATCTAATTGCCACAATGGAAAGAAAGTGTTTTGAAATTGAAGAGAACATGATAATAGGTATATGTATATGGAAAAATATTTTATTAGTGGATGGAAAGAACGTGCTCTGAAAAGTTTGATGATAAATGGTTTTTAATAAGCAAAACACTGTTTCAGAACCAAAAGGGTGCAAGTCTGTGTTTGACTCTTACTGGTATCTCTGAATCCCCTTGTGAGCTGCATCTGGGGCACAAAGGGTGTGTATATGTTTTAGAATCTATCTCACATTTTTTCTTAAAATCAAACGAACGTGTCTAGGTGACAAACAGCTTTTGGCCCTTTTCTCCTACTTTAACTTACACCCTTTTGGTTCTGAAGTAGCGAATAACCCCCTTCAACCCTCTCAAAACAATAACAAAAATTACAATGTATCAGAAGAATCTGCCCATTAAAATTTCACTACTAATTCACCCCTATACACCTATGACCAGTACTGATGGCCTATTCTATTAGTGATGGTCTGTTTTATTACTAATTTGTACATGTATGAGGGCAATTAGTACACAATCATATTTGGTTAGAGAAAATTAATGGACTTACTAGGAGACTGTAGAAAAACTCATGAACACACAGCCCAAGGATGCAAAGTAAGAGGTACATAACATGATACATCACTTCAAAGTCAGTCAATATGGTATGTAGTGGCTTCGTAAATGTGCCACGGTTTCCCATCAAACTGACAAGGAAGACAAATTTGTTGATTACCTATAAACAAAGAAAAAGAAAATGAATAAAAAAACACAAAATAACACAAAACCAAAGAACATCTTGTATACCCCTCCACCACAAAATAACCCCCAAATGTATCAAATTCTAAAATATGCAGGTCACAACAGCAGGTTTCTTTTCTCAACCTTTAGACCATGTATCTAAATTATCATACATTTAACACTTGATATCAAACAGGGTGTAATTCCTTTCCTTTAAAAATAAAATTATGTTAACTCAACTAGTTTTGGATGTGGTGGATAAATAACCACCATGCAATCTTTAGTGACTTTGATTAAAAAATTCTCTTAAATATGTATAGTATGTCATAAAGACAGAATAGCAGATTTCTGTGTTATGTAATATACCTAAACAGGACATGCTATCTTGTCGAATTGTTGATAATCTATCATGAAAAGAAAGGAAAGGATGATTTGTTTAATGACACCCCAACACATTGTTTTTTTTATTCAGCAGCTATTAGGTGTCTGTGACTCATGGTCTTTAGAGGAAACCCACCACCTCCACATAGGTTACTCTTTCTGATTAGCAGCAAGGGATCTTTTAAAAGTGCTTTTCCACAGACAGGCCTTTGATAAATCAATTATGGACCACTGGTCCTATCATGAAAGAAATGAAAGACAAACTTACATTTAGACTCCCTAAAAGCCATAACGTTGGTCCGAGCCCCACAGAAAAGATAAGTCTGAGAATAGTGGACACAATTAGAGTTCTAATTCCCGCAGGACGTGGAATTGTTATCACAATTGCTAGTGACACTAACATGGCTGTCCACACCAGACCAGACAGACGAGGGTCCAACTCTAGAAATAAATAATAAAAAACATTAGATCTTGAAGTAGATTTGATTAAATAAAACATAAACAGTTACTTACATCAAACAAATAAAGTATAGAATATCTTAAAATCAGTGTATTTAAAAATTCTATGTAAAACAGATTGATTTCCTTAAACATAAATTGATTTAGACTATAAAAGTAACAATCTCAAAATAACATTTTCCCTATTTCATTATAGTTCAGTAACAATCTCAAAATAACATTTTCCCTATTATAGTTCACTCACTTATATCAATTCCTTGATCACAAAACACCATTTCCAATGATAGTAAAATCTATAGAGAATGTTTTGCATGAGAAGAAACCTTTCTAACAGCCTACAGATAACATTTATAATGTGTCATACAACAAACCTTTCTTATAGACTATAACTATAAAAACTATAAAGCAGTACTGTTACCCTGAGAGGGGGAAGTGATGAAAAAAGGGCGGTAGGGTAGTGGCAGGGTGGCATCAGAGCAAAGTAATTTTTTTTTTTTATATGATACCAAGAAAGATATGTGGGGGAACTGGGGGTGCTAGGGTTGTAGCTGGGGAGCCAAGAGACTGCAGCCAAAAAAAATAGAAACAACTGCTATAAAGAATGTGTTAGATGATGACAAACCTTTCTTAGAGTCACTGAACGGGTAGAAGAAGGCCACTAGGAGGTTGATGATGAGAGCGAAGTTGAAGTTGATGCTACCCCACAATAACATGTTACTACTAAACCAGAACAGCAGGTGATTAGCTGCAAATAACAAACAAGCAATGTTTACCTAACAAATCAGAAAATATTAACACATTTAATACATCATATCAGAAAAATCTATTTACAGTGATCTAAGAAATCAGAAGGTAAATGTCACATGTGATGATATAAAAGAAATTTCATACAGAGTCCAATCAAAGATTTTATGATACAAGCTCTATGAAATCTGTTTGAATTCACAAAGAATATAGATTGGTTCAGCAAGATTCAAATCCTTTTACACACACGTTACATTTTTATTAAAGTGCCAGAAAGACAACTGCCAACATAAACTCTCATCAGCCCTTATAAACTCTTTGACATGCCAACATGGTCTCTTGGAACTGGTGTTGTCATTTAGCTTAATTGGTAGAACATTCACCCAAGGCACTTTGGTCATAAGATCAATCCCCTTTGGTGGACATTATCCAATTTTTTAATTCCTGTTCCAAACACTGCCACATGACTGGTATATCAAAGGCTGTAGTATGTGTTGTCCTATCTGTAGGAAACATAAAAGATCCCTCATTGCAAATGGAAAAATGTAGCAAGTTTCTTCTGCTGACTATATGTAAAAATTACATAATGTTTGACATCCAATAGCATGATTAATAAATCAATGTCCTCTAGTGGTATCATTAAACCAAAAAACACACTCCTTGATTCAACCACAAATATTACATGTATATTATTTGTCAACAACAGAATTGATCACATACCCCTCAACATTTTCTGCCATTTCATTTCTGCATACAGGTCTTCATGCACATCGAAGAAATTCGGAATCTTCGATCCCTGCTCATCCCGTTCTGTTGAATTAAACGCCTTAACCTTGGACTCTTCAGTGAGGTAGCCACAGATTTCCGGAATCGGAAACACAATGCGCTCCATTGTACGATCTTGTCGAACAATCTGAAGACAAACCCAGGTTAGTCAGAGGGAATAAGGAAATGGTCAGAAGGACAGAATGTAATTTTCAATGACTGACTTTAACATTAGAATACCAATTTTTAAAGTATATTTTAGATGAAATATAAAAATCCTAATACTACCTTTCATTTTCTTTCCTTTCTTTGTGTTCTGCTACTCCTTCATAACTAAATCTATTTGAATCCACATCACTATCTTTGTAACAGTAGTATATAAATGTGTCTGTCACATATGCAACATATGTAAAACATATATTTCTTGAGTAGATCTAGAAGATAAGGGCAGCCCTTGAAACTCAAGACATATTTATGATGGCACTTAATTGCCATTGCTAAAATAAAAAACACATGAGTTGAAGGCAAACGTGACAAAAAAGACTACAGAATGAAAGACTGGAAACTCACCTCAATCTGTGCTGTATGTTTTGCATAATACTCAAGAGCCTGGTCTCCGTATAAGTCTGTTCCACTTGGTTTGAGCAGTTCTGCCAATTCCTTGCTGTGCTGTGACAGCTGAAAACAAATACAGTACAGAATATCTGTTATATGTCCATCATCTGCAAGTCAACAGTAACATATAAAATTAAAATGAAGCCAATTACAACATATATATATATATACTGAACAGCAAAAGAATGCAAATGTTTTTTCAGATCCAGTGTAATTAAATTAGACAAAAAATTCATTCATGATAACCGTTCAATGAAAAAATGCTTTACACTTCTCTGCACATGCCTCCAGTAACCAAACCAGCCAATGTCAGAACATGGTTAACGTTTATTCAATCAAACATTGCAAATTAAATTTGCATTTCTTTTGCTGTTCAGTATACATCTTGGAAAAATTAGTTAACTTATTGATGAAAATCTTTTAAAATGTATTTGTGTGCCTGTATCTAATTAAGACTTGGACATGCTTCCCTGGGTACTCCTGATGACTTCAAATGGACTGCTACATGGAAACGAATAGGAAAACCGAGAGGGAAACTGATGATTCCTGCTCCCAAGAATTATAGTAGGAATAAAACAGGATGGACCTGTTGGTTTATTATGAGAGCAAAACTTCCAGATAGTTTCTTCCTGAGCAACATATTAACTGTTTTCAGGTATGTTCTTATTTTTATTTGAAGCACGTAAAGGAGAACTTATTTTTTAAAAATAGATCTAAATTAGTTGTGGAAGCATGATTTCGCTCATGTGTCCTTCTTATTTAACACATGACTGGCAGTTCAGTTGATGGAAAATACCAATATACATGTACTAGACTTATATATAATTATTAAAATGAAATTTATTAACCTGATGAGCTAAAATAAATATGTTGTGACCAACGGCCTTTGGTGATGCTTCCCTCTCTTCATCTCCATTCTCGTCTTCAGCAACGTCTTCAGAGTGGAATGCCTGCTTGGCAACATCCACCTGTATCATAACAGACAAATGTATTTTTATTTTTTAAATTTATGCAAAGTAATCACATTTACACATGTATTTAAATAAATTGATCACTGCTTGAACAGGCTCCCAACACTATTGAGATTACTTTTCAGGATCTTTCCAGGACAAAATTGAAATTGTCCCTGACATATATACAGGATAAATTCAGTTTTCATATTTCCACATGTTTCAAGATTTCCATCTAATCAAGGCATTGGCATTTCATGTTAGATCCATTATGAAAAATAAAAGGCAAAAATAAAATGGCATTCCTCATCGATATCTCAGAAATGAATCCCACAAGGAAAATTACAAGTCATACCCTAAAAAGTGCTGATTTGTCTTTTTTAAAATTTTGTTGTTATTTAATTGAGTAATGATAAACAAAAATATAATGTAAATTCACAGACATTTCTACAATGTGAATGACATACCAGTTGTTTGGGGCTCATATTACAGAGAATTCTCTCAGCATTCTCACTGTCATGGCGGCTCTCCATCACAGCTAGCAAGAGTTTGGATGCATTGTTCTGAAATTAGAAACAACTATAATGTCATCCTTAATCAACTTAGGTGGAGACAGTTTACATCAAGTGATGTTCCATCTTACATAATCTGTTATTACTCAGCTAGACTATGCATATTTATGTTTACTGCAAACATTACATAAACACAAGAAGAAGACAGTAAATTGTCAATTCTAACCATAACAGGATAAAACCAATATCTTACACCATAACTAGTTATTCTTTTAAAATTGTAAATATAACAAACTACTACAACTAGTGCGTATGTTAACTAGTCTAGTAGAATATACTAACTTTAAGCTCTAGAACAAGGTCCATTCTCTGTCGACCCAGGGGGTTTATGTCATTCAGTAACAAGGCGATGATAATGTCAATTCCATTGCTTTCATGAGTAGCAATTGCATTCTAAAATAAATAATAATATTATACATACAATTTTACAACCATCATTAAACAAAAACAGCTAGTACAGTGCTAGCTATGCCAACTGCCAAATTCCCCAACTAAGAATATTAAAAACTGACAAATTTTTTGTTTTTAATTTGGTGAAATAATTAATGTGATTCGATATTTGAGTAAAGAAAAAAAATTTTTTGTTGATTTATGACATTTTACTGACAATTTGGCAAATTTTGTTGCTGAACCAGAGCTAGCCCAGTAGTAACAAAAAAAAAAAGAAAAGAAAAAAAGAAGCTTTACCAAGAGTTAAAGTTCAAAGTAAGTTTATTAAGTTTGATACAACAATGTTACTTTCGGTGAAAATATGATTTACCATCAAAGACTTTAAATACATGGTATCAGACACATGATAAACTAAAAATTCTGCTAAACTACCAAGTACTAACATGATTATCATGGTATGAACCCGGACACAAATTGTGTATTTCACAAACCTGCTTTTCATGGCATGGACCCTGACAGTAATACCATATTTCACTAACTTTGTTTTCATGGCACGGACCAAGACAGTATTCTGTATTTCACTAACCTGGTTTTCATCGGATGGACCCTGACAGTATTACTGTATTTCACCAACCTGGTTTTCATGACATGGACCTTGCAGTAATACCGTATTTTACTAACCTGGTTTTCATGGCATGGACCCTGACAGTATTCTGTATTTCTCTAACCTGGTTTTCATGGCACAGACCATGACAGTATTTCACTAACTTGGTTTTCATGGCATGTACCCTGACAGTATTTCACTAACTTGGTTTTCATGGCATGGACCCTGACAGTATTTCACTAACCTGGTTTTCATGGCATGTACCCAGACAGTATTTCACTAACCTGGTTTTCATGGCATGGACCCTGACAGTATTTCACTAACATGGTTTTCATGGCATGTACCCTGACAGTATTTCACTAACCTGGTTTTCATGGCATGTACCCTGACAGTATTTCACTAACCTGATTTTCATGGCATGGACCCTGACAGTATTCTGTAAGACTGGTGAGTGCCTGGTTGATGAGGTCCACATTCTCCTCCACTATATAAAGTCCAAGCAGTCCGAGTCCACCTGATGTACTGCCACATATACAGTCTAGGAACTGCAGGGTCTCACACACCAGATTATATGATGTTTTGGTTGTATGCTGCTTTTGAAGGAATTTCTGCCAATGATAAATTATTTACTTAGTAATATCAGTTATGACATTTAAAATATTTTGAATAATCTCAGACATTATGTCATCTTGACCTCCAAACTAATTGGGAAGCTGTACAATATAAAGTAAAGAATTACTGTTATGGTCATGGCTAGACCCCGGTTGGCTATATTTAGGAAAATCAGTCTTTTTATAAAGCCAGTCTTACATGCAGTAATCAGTTCATTGTTTACCTGTTACTTGTGTAACCAATGTTTTAATACATATTATTATCCCTGTTCACACATTAATACATTTTGTAATGAGTTATGCAAAACTGAATGGGTTATCTGAATAATTATTATCACTATTCACATAACAAAATGTTTTGCAAAGGGTTATGCAAAATTGAATGGGTTAGCTGAGTAATTATGATCAGTGTTCACATAACAACATGTTTTGTAATGGGTTATGTAAAATTACCTGAAAAAGATTAGAGACCTGTATAATTAATATTTAAACATCCTCTAAACATACTATTTTATTTTTATTTACCTGGATTGTTAATTTATTAATAATAACGTAAATGATTAAGTTACCTGTAGTTCATGATTGTGGTTCTCACATAAGAGCTGTAGAAATCTGAGTATCTGTCGCATCATAGCAATTTGGGGAGACAGTGCCTTGTCATTGTTTTCTTTCTGTGCTTTCTCTGTCGCTTCGTCTGGGGACATATGTAGGTGTCGACCATCATCAGCATCATGCTCTGTGCTGCGACCATGTGACTGACGTACATGACTCAGAGCACGGTTTGTCTGACTGGCAGCATCATCTAGCTGACTTCTTAACTCATAGCTCACAGTAGTATCATTGTCTCGACCTGACAATAACAAAAACATTTCAGGTCATAGGATTTCACAGTGATAATCATTACCTGTAGTGTCAGCACCATGTCATCAAAATCACAGAACTGAAATTTCATTTACCATAATTTTCGTATCACTGCCATATTATTTTGGATTACCAAACAAGTTTCCAATGGGTTCCCATGATCCAAAAGCATGGAACCGAAAAGGTTTTTCCACATGAAATTTGAAATCCTATGGTCTGCATTTTCACGTATATAAATATTTTACTGCATCTGTGAAAAAGTTTATTAAACTGAAAGCATTTTAATAATAAAAAGATAGCTTAATTGTATTTTAATAGCTTGAAATCCTATCATAAACTGCCATACTTGATATAACCAATGTGTTTCATAAAAACATTCAAGATTCCATTAATTATAAATATCATAATATGAGGGGGTGTCAAAAGTTTTGAGCCTGCCCCAGTTCCCGAAAGAATAAGGAAGTTTTCTGTGCTTCATAATGTTCTTCAGTGTTTTGAAATATAATCTGCTCAATTTTGTTCATATTCTGCTTTTATGTGTGTTGCTGTTGAATTCTGCCACTAAATACCCCCGACCATTCCGCAAAAATTGACAAAACAAAAGTACAGAGCTGTGATCAGGTTTCTGACACCCTGACCCTTCTTTTGATTGTATCATACAGCTACAGCACTATACTCAGTTTTGTCCATTTCTGCTGAGCGGTGGGGGTACCTAGTGGCAAAATTCAGTAGCACCACACTTAAAAGCATAATATAACCAACTTAAGCACATCATATTTCAAAACACTAAAGAACATTATGAAGTACAAAAAACTTTCCTATCCTTTCGGAAACTGGGGCTGGCTCAAAACATTTTGACACCACCACAATGTAATAGCTTTGAACCTAAATATTTGAACATTGTGCAATGGATATCAGAAAATGCAATAAAATTATTTTGTCATTTTTTTCTTATATATTCAACCTTTTTCATAGCCATGCCGAGATATATACATACATCTATAATACCATTTTACAGTACCATTGCTATAAAGTATGAACAAAAATTAAAACACAATAAATTATCATACATACACATGTTACAACATAAATATACAAGATTTTCTGAAACTGTGGGAACAAGTTGGTCTCACAGTCTAAATTGATATCCCCATGCATGATGTACATGGTATAAGTATTTCACTCAATACAAATTTCAATCTCTTATTAATTAATTTAAATAAAGAACTACTTGTATATCAAGAACTATTTTAATGCATGAAGTTTTAAGTGGGACAATCCTAGGTTCTAGCACATTATAATTTCAATAATACATGTACAAGTCTTTCCATTTTTGTCAATATCTTTATATAAAATAATTGAAATAATTTCAAAGATACCATAAATTTGATACTACTTTAACTGTTTCGGCGCCACGGGCGACTAAAGTCGACTGCCGGTAAATGTGATCATATCACCACAGTAGACCTGAGTCGACAATTAAACAGATAAATTTGCATCTCATTGTTTTGCGAAATTCCTACTAGGTTTTTGGTGTCATGCATTCTATTTATAGTAGCATAGGCTAGCCTTTAGTCCGTCATTGTAAGCTAAGAAAATAGCATTGTTTTTATGTGATTTTATTGGATTTCTTCAATCCTAAAAGTTAAAAAATGTCCGGAAAGTTCAAAACAGGTACAAGAAATGTAAACGATGTTTTGTCAATCATATTTAATGATTCTCAGTCTGAAAAAGAGTCTGAAGTTGAGGATATTTATACTAACAATGATAGCAAAAATGACATACAAGATTGACTCATTAAGTACGTGTTTACGATAATGACATCAACAATGTCTAAAATAATCTGGCTGCGGGCCCAGTTATCAGGTAAAAATATTGTGGCACTGAAAGAGTTAAGTAACAAAAACAAAATCTAGTTTCTATTAATTTTAACAAGGCCTTCTATTTTTTTTTGGATAAAAAATATTATGTACACAATACAGCATTGCAATCTAGAAAATGTGCTATTTTTATGTCAAATCTAATTATTTAGGTTCATTCTCCATGCTTTGAATAACAATAAAACAATTTGCTTTTTTAAAGATAGTTTGACAAGCTTTGTGATATCACGCAAATCCATATAAAATTTGTATGTGCTAAGTTTTATACTCTGTTATTCTATATAAATATAAGAATAAAATGTGCATGTTAGTGCCACAAGCTGAAAACCACTAAATAACATTTTAATATTAGTTTGTTAAGTCAGATTATACATGTACATGTGTTGTTGTGATCAGTATCTAAATAAATATACAAATACAACAGATATTAAAGACAAATGAGGTGATTGAGTTCTTCCATGAACAGATTATATATAATATATACATACTCTGTACTATATTAATGAGATCTATACACAAATGAGGTGATTGAGTTCTTCCATGAACAGATTATGTATAATATATACATACTCTGTACTACATTAATGAGATCTATACTGCATAAAGCTGTAAAAGATGCAGCATAAGATGGTCAATATAAGCTGCTAAATATAATGCCAAATTAATTTTTAAAAAGCTGGACATGGCAACAATGAACCAAGAAGAAAACAAGTACAGCTTTGTCCTAAAGGTGTAGCTATTAATTACACCTAATGTAAGAACCACTCTAGGATACCCTGGGACATTCAGTTACAGCTAGTCATATTTCACCAAACTGTCATATTAATTACACCTAATGTAAGAACCACTCTGGGATACCCTTGGACATTCAGTTCAGCTAGTCATATTTCACCAAACTATCATATTAATTACACCTAATGTATGAACCACCCTGGGACATTCAGTTACAGCTAGTCATATTTCACCAAACTGTCATATTAATTACACCTAATGTAAGAACCACTC
>JAULBS010042878.1:0-23781 GCA_032355785.1 Symmetromphalus regularis
CCCCCCCCCCCCCCCCCCCCCCCCCCCCCCCCCAAAAGTGATGAGTGAATAGAAAGAGGTGAAAAAAACAGTTAATTTTCACATCCTTCCAAAGGTAAAAAAAAAAAAAAAAAATCCAGAAAGGCTATGTTAGTAACACATTAAATAGATTAATGCCATGTTCGGCTTTATGGGACAAGTGGTTTCAAATTTTAACAGAAGAGTATGGACAAAAGGGCCATGACATTTAACAATAAAACTATAATAAGAAGAATCACTTGGAATGTAACTTTCTTTTAAAATAATCATTTTCTGATGAAATTCCTGTATTAATCACAAAAATTACACTCAAATTTGTGATATTTATTTGTTATAAATCCAACATTATACATGTAATTAAATTTATTAATATTTGATACATTGTAGATGTAATTAAATGCAATATATATGATATAATTAATATTACAATTAAATGCATTATTCATAATTATTTTAGCATGACTAAGGTTATCAATAGTCGAAGGTCAACATTTCAAATAAAAAACAGCATAGTAGGTTTTTACTTCAACCAATCACAATCTAGAAACCTTAAATTGAGGCTCATGTTCAACTTTATATCACCAATTAATTAGTAATAAAAACAATCATGAAGCCCATATTACCACATTTTTAGTATATTCACTGATGTGTCTTCTACACACCATGACAAATCAAGTCAAAATAATTGTTTTCATTGTCATTTTGAATAAGACCCATCTACATCTCCACCCTGTATAGCACAACAGGTGAACCTTCAGTTGCTGTGTAGAAGACGCTCCCAATTATATAATAAAAGTTATTTAATATGAATCCTAACCACCACCAGCACCATCATCACTACTACCACCACCACACTCACCACTCCAACCAACCAAAAACAAGAAAATAAAAATTAATAAAACCTCTCAATGACATAAGTATGCAAATTACACATTTTATTAGTGAAATGATGGACCAAACAAGCATACCAAAGCAATAATATGTTTTATACTTATTGATCAAGAAATTAACTTTTCTCGTTTCAAACAATAAAACAAAATTCCTTTTAAAATATGCTTGCAACAGAAGAAGAGAAAATCAGATGGCAATCACACTGGCTATCTTGGTTATAACAAAAAGATAAACTTCAAGAAATATGTTTTCCTTTGAATTAGCATACAGTGGAAGATTTATGGAAGGGAACTGGGTAGCTATTCACCTTCTCCTAATTTTTGACTTGCAATGTTTTGATAAATTTATAGCAAATATGCATTCTCAAGCTTAAAAAGAGTATCACTATAAGTGCATAATGCTATTTTTATCTCTGCATGCATCACATTAAAAGTAATTCTATAGACCTATATCATATTGCTAAACTATATTTTTTGAGTACATTCATGACTAAGTTTCAGACTTGGCTGTTAATGCCATGCACAGTAATACCATTTGAAATGACATTCAAGATTTTTGTATATAAATATATATTTAAAAATCATCAATTTCATAAGGGTGATAAAAACAAACCCATAACCAACATGCGGGAACACATCATATAATAATATGCTCAGCATTCTGCAAGTATATAAAAGTTAATACAGTTCTATATTTTCTGTCAACAGATTGAAACATATTTAAAATGTTTTATTCATGCATGTTATGAGGGATCATAGCCAATCAGAAATGTCCAGCATTACTTCATTAAACCAAGCTGAATCTGTCTGTAAAAAGAAAGAAAAGAAAATAATCGAATATTATTAAGTGTAAACCAAACAGATAGTCCAGTCAAAATAAGGTTTGACATAAAACATATTGCAACAGAAATGATGATTCAGGCCTGCATAAATTCACAATGTGCATAACAGGAAAATAGGTTATGCCAAATTTTTTTTTGCATAACCTATTTTGATTTGTATAACCAGTTTCAAAAAAATTGAAAAACAACTTTAAAATTAGTTTTAATAAATAAAACCACTGTCAATTTGAAGTAAAAAGGAACCATAATAAATATACATTCACTGTATATCCATCAAACTTATACCCAGTTGTTTTGTTTCTTATTTATTTATTTAACGACACCCCAGCACAAAAGTAAACATCGGCTATTGTGGGTCACATTATGGTTAATTCAAACATTTATACATTTTTTTCCAAACATATACAAACAAATAAATTATATCAAAACGTATACACAATAAATTAACAAAATAATCTAAGACCATGAAAAAAAAAAATTTCTGTAAAAATCGGTTTCTTAATACATGTGACGCTCACAATTTTGATTTGTTGAATGAAAACTGAATTTGGAAAAACATCACACGTGTGATGTTTGAATATTTGATCTTTCTCCGTAATCAATTGAAGATTTCTGACTAAAAGTTATTAATGGAAGCATCACAATTTCTGAAGGAATTCCTTTTGGCGACATCTATCAACCAATGAGAATACATTACACTTCCCAACATAAGTATTCTATCTAGACTGTATATGTAATTTCTGTTACATGTAATTATAACTATACATGTCGGAAATTAATCAAGCTGTTTGTACTCCGAGAAAAAATGACATAGAAACTGTATTTTACACTAACGGTAAATCGGTTATGTGAAATAAATTCACATAACCCAATGAATGAACGAAACGATCATTCATACAATTTGTGCAGGTCTGTTATTGTTGAAATGATCTTCAAAAACCTACCTAAACAACATATCTAAAATGTACATTGATGTAGGAAAGTCTGTGAGAAGCTACAGAACATGTCACAATGAATGAAGGTCAAGGAAAATGTAACCAATTTTACATCTATTATATTGAATATAGTATTATGCATTAATTCATACAATAATTTTGTTGAATAAAATCATTTTTAATTATGTTTTAAAAGGAAAATAAAAATGATATCAAAATATAACTACATTCTACAGTTGTTGGTAGTCATTGGTAATGTCTTTATGCCAAATATATTTTGTACCAGACATATGCAAAAATTAACCTAAAACAGTATCATGTTTCTGTTCTCTTTTAAGCATGTAATATGATATGACCCATTCGTTCATCCAAACCTACATACTTTTAGTAAAAAATACAACTATGATGAAAATCAATAGAAGTTCTTGAGAGCTGAATTTATACAACACGATTTGTAAGCAAACAGAAATCAAACAACATTAAATAAAACATGCTATTATATTTGACTGACCACTATTATGGAAGTCCCAGAAAACAGTTGCTAACGAAAAGTCTAACAGTAACCTTCATTTTATTAATTTATGTCTTGGAGAATTTCATTAAGAGAACTCAGATAATTTGTTTTTACAGATACAGTTGAATCCTTTTAATTGGATAGACATTTTGCCCAAATATTTTACGCAATTATCAGGATTATTCCTTTATCAGAAATGGCCATTAAAAATGATGTTGCTACATGTATTCTTATACTATCTGGTACATTAAATTTTAACCAATGACCACAAAAATCTGAAATATTCAATATAGTAAGGAATTCTTTTGACTATGTGACCTGAATGCTATAACAGATGCAAAAATAATAAGCGTTACACTAACTTAGTGGTCATTTTGTGATTATTTGATAAAAATGTTGAGATCAGCCATGGTTTTGGTACTATGGAAGAAAAAAAATTAAGTTTCCCACATTTTCTTATGCAATTAACCGGACATTACAAAAAAGCATATGCAATTAAAAGAAATTCTTTGTATGTATTTGCATACAAATGGTTCGGTGCAGCAGAATATTATGCAAATAACAGGAATATGCTATTATCAGGAATGCAGTTAAGTGGACTTTACTGTATATAGGTAATGTGATGTTTTTGATATTTTGTCTATGATGATCGTGAGAGTAAAGTACAATAAAAAATTAATTCTGTTGCAATTTATCCTAAATTAGACCATATTTTGCCTTAGGCTGACTGGATCAAGAATATTTAACAAATAAAGGGGTTAAAAATAAACATTATTTTGCTTAACAAGCACGAGCTGTAAAAAGATTGACTATGTATACTGTAATACAAGAGTTATTTAATAGAAAGTGTGGTGGACAGACACACTCAATTTAATGTTACCCCTAATGTAAAACTTTCAATGAGCAATATCTTTCAATGTCAAAAACAAAAAATGTCTAAAACCAAAATTTTCAGTTACCATTATTTATATAAAGCAGCAATGGTGATTAAACACTTCATCATCTTACATGATAGTACCTGATTGTTAGTAAAACTGTTTGCACTATCTGTCATTACTACAGAGGTTTCTTCATGGTCATTGTTAAAGTCCATATTGTTTCTCAGAGCTTCTGGGGATGGATCCACAACATTATCACCAGTGATACTTGCAAATTCAACTTCAAAATCTTCAAAGAAACTTTCATCATGAAGCAGTTGATTAACTCCATTTTCATCTTGTAAAGACACTGCACTGGCTAACGGCTGGGGGAAAAACAGCAACACAATATAATTAAAACATTATTAATAACAATCATTCAAAATCTGGTTAATATAGCAGGCATAGGCAAACAGCTTATGTTTTAACTCTCTAAGAGGATCACTCATACTCATACGACAACAACAGGCTCAATAGTCAATTATGTATTGGTGATTGGCCAATAAAAGAAAAACAACACTGTACTTTTCATTTCTTTGAAGCAATAATTTACAATATAATTTTATACCTTGAAATATATACAAAAGTTTGTTTATTCTATATATAATTGATTATTTTGTCTTATACTACTACATTGTATTTGTCTGCTATTATAAGGACCATCTATACATACAGTGTTTCATCACATCAGAACATCTGATAATGCTTACATAATCACATGACTATTCAAGCAGACAGTTCCTAACAGACATAAACATGGCAGCTTTTGATATATTTCATATTTTTGGAAAACTGTCACATTGCGACAACTGTAACAAGTCTGCCAAAGAACAATATTTAAACAACTTTCAATAAAAGAAGACATTCAATGCCTGTGGTTGTTGGAGAAACAATCTCCTTTGCAGTCACTAACTCAACTCTCACTCTCTGTTGTATCATGTGCTTTATAAAGCGGCATCTGTGACTGGTTGTTTGCAAAGTATAAACATTAATTTTGAATGCATTCATAGCTACACACCTTTTCATTTGTACACAAAAGCAGAGAGATAATGTTTTATTATATTTATAATCAAATAAAAATCTAAAATAATTATGTTTAAGTAGTGTTTAGATTATATTCAGTTGTTTTGATTCATACAAAATGTCGAGAAATGTATGCGACTTATCCCCTTTAAAGTCTGGACACAACTTTAAATTTAACCTCCAGAGGCTAAACATTGTATAAGCTTAGTACTTGGCAAATGCCTCAAGCTTAGCAAGAAATTACAAATTAAGTTTAATTTGAATTATCAAAACCAACACTAGCTGTACATTGATCTTGAGCCTGGTAGGTTGAAAGATGTTATTTTTAATTCCAGTATTGTCTCCAACCCTGAGTGGGTGCTGGTTAATGGTTATGAAGTCCAGTGTATAGTTTTAATTAATAACATAAGTAAAACATTCTAAATTACCTGTTCTGTAGATGTTCTCATAAACTCCTGTTGATATGTTTCATTATAACTTCTATGATCTTCTTCTAATGATTCATCAGAGTAATATGACACTTCTCTCCAGTTGTCAATTATAGGAACATCCAAGTCTTCTTCCCCAGTCTGTAAATAAATAAGTGAAAAACATTCTCAGCTAGACTACAGTTCACTCCAAATCTCAATTATAACAACATCTAAATCTCTTGCTAAGTATGTAAACAAATAAGTGAATACATTCTCACAATGATGCATTAACCCGTGGCCAGGCCTCTAGGCTTTTCGATATTTCAAGCCCCTCTCCAGTACATCAATCTTGCACCCTACTACAATTGACAGCCTGACCCTGAGGTCACCAAATTAACAATTATACCCATTTGTCAATTATGGTAATTCTGTAAACGAAACAAAAGGTGTTTTTATCCTGAGACTGATCATGAATCAGTGATTAGCAACCACAACTAATGTTACCTCAAAAGTAGTATCTTTTATTTCAAAATTGTTTTATTTTTCACTCTGAGATGGATATTAACCTGAGAACAATTCTGTTGTGAGATGCTTGAGGAAGGTTCTCGACAATCTGACAGCTTCCACAATTTGTCAGTTAGGACACTTTTCATGTTTTCCAGGCAATCTGCCTATTGAAAATAAATAGGAAAAACAAATGTAATTCATGTTTAATACACAACTTCATATTGATAGTTTTTGTGTCTAGCAATGCAAAAATAAACTATAAATTACCATTCACTTAAAAAAATACATGTGTAAAGAAGCAATAGTGCATAATATTTCAGACCCACCTAGAAACCAAGTGACATTAATGGTCCAAGTTATCAATGGAATTTCAATGGTAGAGCATAGGCTCAGTAAATTTAGAATATTGATCTAGGGTGAGACCATTTATAACTTTAAGTAAAATTATATCTATTACAGCTGTTAGGAGTTCATAGAAAACTGTATGCATATACAGAACCAGCAGTACTTCTATTGATACTGTAGATCTTGAAATTAACAACAATTATTGTGGTATCAGTTTTAGGGAATTGTATTACGATTGCTACAAAAACGTGTTGTTTGGAGAGTATAACACCAAAGGAAGGCCACTCACATTAAATTCATGTCGCATTTTAGTCTGACCATCACCATTCACATTAATTTACGGGCTTGTTAATTTCATAATTTACAGTATTCATTTTTTGTGAACATCAACCAGGCATACGTACAGGGGGATGTTTTTATGTTTAAATTCCATCCCCCTCCACAAGCACCTCAAAATATTATTTTCTTTTTTAATATATTATATCCAGTTCCTTGAGGACAGATGTTATTTTATATATTATGGACACTCATCCCCTTCAATAATGTATGTACACATACCTGTCAATTATAATAAAAATGTAATAAAATGTATTTAATAATAATAATTATTATTATCTTCTTACCTCTATAATGTTTTGAATCTCAGATCTAAATTCCATATCTGTACTAAGAGAAACTATATCACAGATTGTTTTGCTTATAAGAGGTATTGTGTTTGTCAAACGTGACATTTTCTGGAAAAAAATATAAAATAAATAAAAATTATTATCATAGGTATTGGCCTGTCTGCATGTTATATCGAATTTGTTTATAAAGATCAGAAAAATACAGAAAAAAATGTTAGTAACAGAATAAAATAAAATAAAAGAGATTTATAGATGCTGTTATAAAGAACAGACTAAATGTACAGTCAAACCTATTATATACTAAAATTACCAAATGGGACATTTATAAGCAGGTCACTCCTTGTAAAAGAATCTAGCATTTGCCTTTGATGCACAGATTCTAGCTGCAGAGTGTACTTTTTATATAGGTTTAACTGAATTATTTGAGTTAACAGAAAAATATAAAAAATAACCATTAATATAAAATAAAAAAATTTAAAAGCATTTTATGATTTAATATGCATAATTTGAACCTACATAAAAATATGAGTTTACAGTAAATTTAGTTAAAAGTACCTTTGGATTTTTGACACATTTGTTTTGGTGACAAAACTTCTGAAATGTGGATTCAATGCTCTTTTTCAAAGCAGGCCAAGATAACAGGTTTTTCTCAGCAGAAATTTTGTTATATAAATCTGTAAAATGAGTAATCTTTATTTTACAACTTTTCAGTAAGTAAATGAATAAATAAAGATGTTTCATCCTATAAGAAGCTAAACGTATTATGACAAAACTGAATTTTTAATGAAAATGAACATAACTTTTAACACTGCTTTCAAGAAAATCAAGTGGAAGAATTTGTTTTTTGTTACCAAAGTGTGTAAAGTAAAGTTTGAGCTACATTCCGCTCCCTATCAAAGTGTGAGAATTACCAAATGTAATAATAAACTTACCAGAATTATATGTTGAGCTACAGTCATTCTTATTAGATATAATAATGCAAATATGTAGCAAAAAGCTATTAACGTTTGATGAAGAAATAGGTAAAAATGATCTCTCTGTAATTTCAACATCCATTCTGATTTCCCACTGTAAACAATCTGAAAACAACAAACAATATGTAATGTAGAGCTCTGATCACATAACTTTAATTCTGCAAAAGAAATGGGTTTAAAAAAACAATTTACATTACAAATAAATGGGTTTTAATTCTCTGTATGTATGTATATAAACAGAATTGTTTGGTTCAGTCTTTTAAATCCTTGTAAAACACTATTATATAAAAACATTTCTGGGTTTTATAATCTGGTGTCATATGCATGAACTAGAAATCCTAAAACCTTGTTTTTCTGACACTGATCCACTTGGACTTTTTAGGTCTTGGTCTATGTTTTCTTTTGTACTACACAAAAATAATTTCTGCACTTTGTGATTTGTTTGTGTTAATTGTTTATATATAATATGTATAAAATAAAGATTATGACTGAAATAAATAACATTTTGAACAATTTATTTGTTATTATTTAAAACAATTTGAAGTTTCACAATAATATTAATGATTTAGAAGTTGATCTGAAGCGATATGGACATTTATGATTTTATCAGTAGATTTTGTAACATTTCATCATGTTCATTTAGAAAGGTTCCTAGATCCAAAATAAAAATATTCTGTTATCAAACAAAGATTTTTGATAATAAAATTTAAGAAAAATAATTAAACATTTCCATTAAAAACTTAAATAACTGACAATTAAGTGAGTTGTTTTTCTTTATATCAAAATGAAATATAATAATTAGTATTCACAGGCATATTACCTCAAAATCATACCATATAATAATTATATTACAATGAGTGTATTTTCAATCATATTTCACAATTGAAATCAAATGATGTACGACTGAAAATACACAAGTTTAGTGTTTTATTTATTAATCCTCCACTATCAAAGCATGTGACATTTGTTATAACATCTGTAAAATATTTAAGCATAGCGACTATTGTAATTTCAAAATGAAATAATTGGTACAATGCATGATGTCATTTACCTATGATGTCATACTTCTGTATGCAACGTGTTGTGTACGATAGTTTTAGGCAACTTCTAGATCTTAAACAGGTGGGTAATAAAATAAGTTATGCAAGGAAGGCTTCACATGATCCACACACAAACAAAATGATGGTACACTCATTTTGTTTGCACAATCTGTGCTCCCCTATAATTTCTTACCTTTTAAATATTGCTTGTCTTTGTTAACAACAAAGGAAAATCTACTCCAATTAATCAGTGAATGGAAATCCTCTACTTCAGAAGAATTCAACTGAAGAGGAATACATTCTGGTCCATAAACTGTTATCTTGAAATTAAGGAGAATTGAATCTTTTGGAAAAATTCTGGTAAAATTCTAGTAATCACAAAGCAATACTCCAATTATTGTTGTTAACTTGTTTTATTGGAATTACTTCAAAATAATTCTGTAACTTGGATCAAAAGTAAAACTGTATGCAACTTAACAAAAAAGATTAATAGCTATCAAGTTACAAATACCAATATATAAAATCTGCCACAAAAATAGAATATGTCGATCTTAATATATACCCATATATATTATGAAAAATAAGTTTAATTTTTAATTTAAATATTATTTGCCCAAAGGTGTTAGAGACCCTTGGATCAATCTAAGTAATTGATTAAAATTCTTACTATGCCAACCAGTGCTCTATAATTGACATCTTGTCTTTGTTAAGTGCAAATAAAGTCTTCTTGCTGCCAATTTAAAAGCACAGACTTAGTGGAAAATGGTTTTTACAATTACCACATCTAACAACAAAAAGTCATTGATTTAATTCTTGAGTTGCTATTAAAAAATAACTTTCTTTTTATCAAATTTTAATGCAAGAATTGTTTATTGTTCATTATTAATTTCTGAATGTATTACAAAAATAATAAAGATACCACACACTGTCCTGTGAAGCTGGAATGTTGAGGATGTTCTTTCCAGACTGGAAGGAAGCAAATTATGGAAGATATGCTAAGTGATGATGATACACTCTTTGACTTATTTTCATATTCCATAGTCACAGAGTTGCCCCTGCAACACAACACTTTACCAGATGGTCTACTTGTTGAGTGACTGACAAAAAATAGCAAAATCTTACAATTAAATGTAATACAAGTCATATTGAATGAATATACTGGTACTGAACCTCAATTCATGTCAATCACAACTATAATTAAAGATGGATGTAAAATATGTCTATATTATAATATCAAAAACATTGAAATAAAAATAGTTGTGATTCAATAATAGTTTTCATTTTTGTTTTTTTCACTCACCATATTAAGTAATCAGGATCACTTACTAGTGTAAGGGTCCCAAACGAGGAAGTCTTTCGGTAACTATAAGAACAAATTATAGAAAATATAATTATTAGGTTTTTTAGGCTACTCTTGGTTTTATTAGTAAAACATGATTGCTTATACAACAGAATTTTTATATATGTATTTTTTCAATGTTTATGATTAAAATGACTACAGTGAAATCCCTCAAAACCAGACCCTCACTAAACTGGAATTCCCCTAAAACCAATTTTGTTTTCATGGTCCCATAATTTAAGCATATTTTAACACTAGGGTTTAATTCTCTAAATTGAAAACATTAGTGTTACTTGTAGCTTGTGCATGGTTGCTAAATACCAAAGTTCAATTAACAAATTTGATGTTTAAATAACTATACAAAATGTGTACTAATTTCATGTTTTTTTTAAAATAATTTTGTGTCTATGCTCAAATTACTTTTAAGACTAATCCAAATGCAAATTAAATATACTATCAGTGCTCAGTGCATCCTTATCACATTATTAAAATACTGGTATGCTGTCAAATCACATAAAGGTTAAAATATACCTGAAATCTGTATTACAAACAGCACCAGAAACTTTCATGGTAAAAGACATGGCAATCTGAAAGAAAAGTAAAACTGTATTCACAATTTTAATAAAAACATTGTACTGGTCATTTATCATAATATACCTTTCCTATCTAATCATAATCTTGCAATACTGAAATGAACAAGAATGTGTATTTTCCAAAACAAACTGATATATGATTTTAATCATTAACCTTTTGTTTTTGTCACAGCCTGTCATCCTATTTTCACTTACTCGAGAGGTTTTAGTTATGTCCAGTGTGTCTGGTACATTTTTATTTTTACATTTAAAAAAAAGGAAAATATTAACACATAAATTAATTTTAAGTACATGACCAACAAATGCTATATATATATATATATATATATAAAAGACTTGTATTTTATATATAAAAAGAAATATATTAAAATCATATTATACCATAGGATTTAGGAATTTCAACCAATACAGAAACTTGCAAATCTGTTGTCCTTCCAATAGTATATATTCTTCTGGCTGGACTACCTGAAATTATAAATGCTTGATTTATGAGTCAAAATAGACTGTTTGACCTTCACAAATGCCAATAATCTCTTTAAATTAATTCAACAATAACTTTAACATAACAAAAGATACTGAATTAGATATAAAAGAATTTTATTTCTATTTTATTCAGTATCCCATTAGCTTATTCCATCAATAATTAGTTTCATTATAAAATATATTTTTATATACATTTTTTTAATGTTCTCCTGATAAATAGTACCAGGACAATAAATATTCTGTTACACATGTTTAATAGAAGTTGGATATACCAACCCTAAAATGAATAACAAAGTTGTCACATTCTACACTGTCCAGCTTTGTAACAGCAGAAATGTGCCGATACTCCACATGTATCTTGCCATCTTCTTGGGACAGCCACAAAATTCTCTGTGTGTTAAAATTCAAATTGGAAGCATCAGACTGCTGCACTGAAAGGTGAGCTTCTTGTTCATGACACTGCATAGCTAGTATCATTTTAGTAAAGGTTGGTAAGGATCCATCTAAAAAAAATACAAACTTTTAAAATAACAAGAAGAATAAATAGCAGTAAGAATGTTGACTGAAGAAAAATAACTAAAATATATTTTTCAAAATATTATGTTTCTGTTTTAAATACAAGTCCAAACTACCTTTGACATAAGACTAGTAAAAACTAAATCTGTCTAAAACATCATATCATATTGAATATCGATACATTCAATTAGTCTTGTGTTTTATTCACAACATCACTAGTCATAAATATCATTTTATTTAAATTATATTGGAAGTCAAATTCATATTTGGAAATCCTCTTGTTTTATGACCACAATCTGGGAATATAATTCCTGTGAAATTTGCATAAATGGAAATCCAATTAGATTCCCATAAAACCAGTCTTTAAAATATTTTGAATGTCTATTTCATAAAATATACATTAAGCAACATACTTTAAAAAACACAATTTCCACGTCAAAATAATAATTATATCATTTATAATGTTTAGCATTAGTCACAAAACACATTGAAGTAAAAACCTCCATGACGAAGAAAAAAAGGATTTTCATGATAAAAAGTTACAGAAATACAAATGGATTCTAGTAGAATTTAACAAAAATTGAGGCCTGGAAACAGAATCATGACAAACTAATATCAAATTACAGTACTGATTCCTTCTTCAATACAAAGGTCAGGTTCCTTTAAATGGTCTGTTTTCTGCAAAAATGTACTATGATGAAATAAACTTTTTTTTAAATGTTTCAGTCATGCAAAGAGATTCACAATGGAATGATACCTTGGACTAATAATTCAGAAATAACCACAATATCTAGTTTTAAGTTTTAAAAACATTTTTTTCTATCCCTTATTAAAAATTATAAAGATGTAAGATAAAAAGCTACTCAAATTGCTTTCCAAATCAAACTATCTCAGAACAATGAAATATCCTCCACTGGTTAGCACAACTCATCAACTGTAAAGACAATAAACTTGAGCAAACTGGAAGACAGCAAATAACAAAATAAATTATACTATAAGAGCACATATGATACACAATATCTAACCTTCAAGCAGTGTCTTCAAATTGAATTCAAAGTTACATGAAACTGGGGGGAAAAAAGATAAAAGAGTTAGAAATTATCTCCATAACATACATACAAATTATTACCTACACGAACACAGTAATACATTTATTTGACTAAACTTCATTTTAATAAACAAAACAAAGCTCAGTGGTTTTTTCGTTTTTTTTAAAATTGGATTATATTGTTACGTTTTTAACTCATCCATCAGAATTTTCTCCTTTCTTTCTGCATCCTTGTTTAAGTATTCATTTATTTTTTGATAGAATCTTAAATTATTTACTTTTAGAAAACATCCATGGGCAAAAAAATCTAAATAAGTTTGCATTAGCAAATTTCTGCTATTAGTTATTCTTTAACAATCATTAATATTTTTCAGTAAATATACACAAATTTCCATTATTAATTTTATTCACATAGACACTTAAATAAGAATAGAGCCTTGTAAGTCATTTAGAGGTTACCACAGAATAGGAACCTGCTAACCTATAGGTTTAGACAAATTTATAATAATTATTAAACACCTTAAAATGCACTTTTTTATTTTTGCTCTTCATTTTTATATGTATCATACTCGTTTGATAGTGTAGTGGTTATGCTGTTAGACTCATGGTGTCAAATCTCAGTCAAAACATCCATGGATTTTTAATCTCAATACCAACTTCAACTTAGAGTGAATGCTCTACCTGTAGAGCTCATTGGGTAGGTGTACACACCTTGCACCAGTCTGTGTTCCACAAATGGTTCATCAAAGACCATGGTATGTGCTGTTATCTGTAGGAAGACACATATAATAGTTCCCTTACTGCTAACTGGAAAGAGTAGTCTATGTAGTCATAGCAGGTCAATAACTCACTTAGCACCACATTTGACAATTAATAGCCAATGAATGAACAATGTGTTGGGGGTATTGTTAAACAATCAATTCATATCATTCATATGTACAACGGTTGAAATAATGTCCAGATGTCTAGGGATCAATTCCTTAAATTGAACTCCAGGATCCATCAAGTTAGGAGCCACTGGTGATTAAACTATTCCTGGTAGGTCTGAACTCTAAAAATGTGGTCACCACTGATGACCAGGCAAATGATTATTTCAATCTCTGATGTACTGATGTGTTTCATATGTTATATTTGAATAAATCACAAATATAAATTTATCGTCTGCTTAGGAATATTTTTGTGAATGATTTTTACTTCTTGACTTCCTGGTAACCTGAACAACCAGTCTTGACTTATTTCAAAACCTATTCATACGGTATGTATGTAATTTACATTTACCTCTGATATAAAAAATCTTTTGATTGCCATGGGAAGCTTTTTTCTTGGATTTGAATTCTACTCCAAAATGAAGAGGGGTCACTTGAATCTCTTCTACTCTAGTACAAACAAGAAGTGCTTTAATTACCTAGATCAGAAACAAAATGAAAATAATTTATAATTTAATTAATTAATGGTGAATTTAAGCAATACATATATCTATTAATAGGGAACATATTTTCTTTGATCTTTTTACACCAAAATCATTAGGTTTGACTCAATAAAAATGATAATAGATAAAACTACTATTTATAATAAAAGAAAGGAATATACTGTATTAACATTTTATAGAATAATTATTATGTTATATTTGTAAAGCTGTTAATAACATGAAATTTTGTTTAGAACTCCAGGTGATAAAAAGCATGTGATATTCAAAGAACTAATATTATTCAGAAAACAAAATGTTCAGTGATATATACAGTGTGATAACATTTTATAATCAAACATTTTGTTTTTAAATTTCTAACCTCCACCAGAGCCCGCTGAATAGGCAGACAATCCATTCTTAAATTCAGAGAATAAAAACATCTCTGAGTTGAGTAACTATCATTGTCAAATCTTCATACTTAACCAACAAATTCAGGTGAATCAGATTCTACAAATAAAACAGATTACTTAAATTTAAAATAAAGAACAAAGTCAGGTAGTAAATGTAGGAGGCATAGTCAAGTTGTAGAAGTAGATTGCAAACCTGATAGTAGAATTAGAAGGAAGAGACAGGTAGTAAAAGTAGCAAGGAAGGATGAATGAAAAACCTCTTTCTTGATTAACTACAAAGGAACAGGAAAAAAGAAAGAAAAAGTAATAATAATAATAATATGGAAGAGTATTGTAAAGTTGATAGTATTTCAAGTTTGACAGTCACCGATTTTCATGAAAGTCATAAAGTTGGTCTGAGCTCCAAGTATTTTTGCTTCTATCAAAGACAAAGTATAAAGGGATATGATGTTTATAATTATTCCTTGGTTTAATAACGTTAATATTTTACTTATTCCTTTTCATCTGGTGTTTTGTGCACAAAAATATAATTAGAATGTATCAAAAACTAAATATTGTGATTCTGATTTGCCTCAATTTTGTTATGTCGTAGGCCTAATGTTTGTCTATGTACTTTAAAGTGGAAGTGTGTTGTAGAATTTATAGCCCCTCTACAACACACTTCCACTTTAAAGTACATCACTATGAAATTTTCATTAACCTAGTAATAAATTGACTTAATTAAATATAATTTGTTTTGCATTTAATTTAGGGTACCGGTACGCTATTTCAAATGCAATACATTTAAATACATTTCGGGGAGGACTGCCACCTTGTGACCTTCATACAACTGAGACTGCCCCTTCAATGGTCGTATTTACGGCGCTTCTCTTGTTGTAGAACAAACTCCCAAAAACGACACAATAACTACCTGTATCCTAGTTTAACAATTACTTAAACAATGTGTATGATGGTTATGTGAATTCTGGCCATAATTTATCATCTTTCAAATGTTTGATTTTGTCAAACTTTCTCGTCTGCAAAAAAGGGGAGTAACTCTTTAATAATTGTCTTTACTTCCACCACATCATAAAAGGATCCAATGGTCTAGATTATACGAAACAACAAACGAAATGCGATTTATGTTTTCGTTAATTCTACATTAGTTTTATTGCTTATTATTATGGAGAAAGAGGAATAAAAATGATAAAACTTTTTCTTTGTTAAAATATCAAAAATTGACTGTTTTCACTGATTGCTGAAGTTCTGAATTTATGTGATACACGATGAAAGGTAACTCTTAACACAGCTGAAAGCTTTTCTGTTTAATTACAATATATGAAACAACACTAAAATGAATTTTTCAAAGTATTTGACATAAAGTCACATCTGACTCAATCACTTTTCCCTGCAGTCCCTTACTAGCACCAATTATGCCCATGCAACTCTATAACATGGATTCGACCAAACTGTTCATAATTGTCTTGTAGACGTTTAATCATATGTTAGATTATCTGTCGTAGATATGCTTGTGTGACTGGTGACAAGCACGTATGTATTTTAATATCAAAAGTGATCCGGGATGAAAGATGACTAGAGTTTAGTGCAGATGTTGTGGTCTTGTAGAAAGATGCATGACCACTGAAGTGTCTGGATGAATGTTTACTCTGCAAAATATTGTCAGACCAAAAATAGACCAATTTAGTGTTAGCACTTTGGTTAATGTTAAAATGCTGTGACACCATTTCCTCAATATTTTTAAAGATTACAGGTCACACAAGCTGGTCGATACAGTCCTCCTCATATAATTCCCTTTAATATAATCTGTAAACATCCATTACAATCAAGTAACCAAATGAAGTGTCAGAACACGATCACTTACTGGACACCTATTTTAAAAGTTTTCATAAGCAAAGTGTCAGCACCTCATATGACAGTAGTGTTCCTGGTGTTCTTATTGTAGGCAAGAAGCCTGTCCAGATAGGTATGCCAAATGTTGCAGTCTTGTCTCACATGTTGATGTTATCCCCAAATCATAACAAACAATAATAAATCTACAGTATTATTCTTTATTCAGTTTTGGAACTTAACAATTAAACATAAAAATATTTAGTGAATCAACAACATAATGAAATAACAATTTTGTTACAAGATTTCTTCATAAAGGTATCTCAAACACAGATTCATTTGCTTTAATACAGAATGAAAGTATAGCAGATGCTTTCACCTTATGATTCCCATAGTATTAAATACAAATAATAATACTTTAGTTATTGAACTCCTCCATGGCCGAAGCCAGGCCACGAAATCTACCAGGGCAAGAACATGATAATTTGTACTGACAATAGGGCTCTCAAGCCCCGTCGGTCATTTAGTGTAACATTAACCTAAAAAAAAAAAAAAAAAAAACAAAAAACTACTGGGGCGAGTGCCCTGGTTGCCCCATAGCTGGCTACGGCCATGTCCTCAATAGGTTTTGTCCAAACTATCTGATTTTTCGATGTAAAAGAACTATTTAAAGAAGAAAAAAAACCACAAGGCAAACAACACTTTTCCAGAAAACATAACCAATTAAATGTTTACCATAACTGGATCATGTGATATAGGTATAGTCTAGTTTTGAAACATTTCTGAATCAATGAACAATGATACATACATGGTGAAATATAATTATTTAAGTCAATAAAAAGTATTAATTATTAAAATATATAGACATAAACATTATTATGATTGTGTGAACATAATGGGCTTTTTATTGTTATAATATCATAATCATGTCATGTTAAAAACAAATGTAAGCCTACTGTTTACAGTCATGTCATGTTTAAAAATGAGATTGTTTAATACATTTTGATATGCATTACTCTGTCACACTGGTGGGTTTTTTTTTTTTAATCTCAAATGTAATGATAAAACAAATTTAATAACAGGCACAAACAACTTCGAGATGTAGTGTGTTTACTGTAAAAAATCATATCCAAACAACTATTTCATACTTCATAATAACTAATTTAACTAACTAAACTATTGATTACAGAACATCACTATTCCATTTTAAATATAAAGTAGGATGACACTAACATTTATATAAATATGGTATAGAACATTCAAAGAAATGTTCAAGAATATTTTACTGCTGTTGGATATCTGTGTTATCCATAATATTTTGAACACACTTTTGTTATAGTTGTTCAAAATTTGAAAGCAGGTTTGAATTGTTCTTGGATTCACTGCAGTTTGTTGGTTGAATTAGGAGCACTAGCATGAATCACCACAAAAAACGGTACACCAGTCACACAATCACGAATCACCACAGAAAATGGTACACCAGTCACACAATCATGAATCACCACAGAAAAACGATACACCAATCACACAATCACCACAGAAAACAGTACACCAATGACAAATGCACTAATCACCACAGACAACAGTACACCAGGCACATAATCATGAGTCACCATAGAAAACAGCACACAATCACGAATCACCACAGAAAACAGTACACCAGTCACATAATCATGAGTCACCACAGAAAACAGCGCACAATCACGAATCACCACAGAAAACAGTACACCAGTCACACAATCACACCAGAAAATGGTACACCAGTCAGTTTGTTTGAAGATTACCACCAATACTGTAGCTCATGACATCATCAACCAAGGCCTCCATATGACTGTTGTATTAAGGATGTTTTTAGTCTCTGTATCTTAGCATCTATATCAGTCAAGGTAATTTCCTGGTAACAAAATGCATATATATTACCAATAATAAAGATATGAATAGTTTCAAAGCAATCTCTAATAAACTATATGAGTTGAATATTCAAACTTATGATGATCAAAAATATCAGTAAAGATTGGACACTAGAAATTAGTCGTCTACCACAAGGTTAGTACGTTTCTCTAAGGGTCATTCCACAAATAGTCACTCTGGAGTACACCCACTCTTGTTTTCCCAAATTTAATTGTATTTTAACAAAATTACTTCTATCACCAATTTATTAATAATTAACCTTCTTTTCCGAGGCAGCGTTAACCAAATTAATTTTTTAGGAAGAAACCCAAACATAGAAAACTTGGTTTTGAGGTTTCAAATATTTAGCTGATCTCTAGTCATCCAAGTTATTTATCCTAATTAATTATTTGATCATTATGTCAGCAGTTAATAACTTGAGAAGACATTATTTACTATGTTTTACTGTTTATATAATAAAAACCAAAAATACTGATAAAACAAATGCAATCTTACCATGTGGGGATCAGTTTCATTTGTTGGAACTTCAACTTTTCTATGTTTTCTTCTCACAGGTGGAGGCTACAAGAAAAGATAATATTTTTTTTTTAGTAAAATGTATACACTTTCTTCTTTTTATTCCTTGTAAATTTGTTTTAAAAAATAAGAATGTTTAATACTAAGAAAATTAATTTGACCTAACCACTTTAATTTGAAGTTAGGCAAAAAAATTTAAATGTTAAACAATTAACTAGTTAAGCTTAAATGAAAAAAAATGAAAATGTTTGATAAAATGTATACTAAACTGACATTTAAAAATACAGTTGAGTCCATTTAATTGCATTCCTGATAATATCATATTCTTGATATATTGCATAATATTCTCCTACACAGGGCCATTTTTGTGCAAATATATTTAATTTCATGTTTTCTTTGAACATTTTCCTAAAACACAAAAAAACATGACAAATCATTTTTTTTTCCAAATAATCTCAAAATTACTACACAGTTAGCATAACCATATACTATTTTAGCATCTCTTATACAATTCAGGTTAGATGGTCAAAATATTCCTTAATTTATTGTATATTTCTGATTTTAGTGATCACTGTTTGATAAATGTACTTTGATTTTATACCAGACCATGCAAAGAAACATGATTTTAAATTGGCATTTCTGATACAGGAATAATCTTGTTAATAACATAAAATATTAGGGAAACATGCTTATCCAATTAAAAGGATTATACTGTACTAAACTGAGTAAAAACAAACATACAGCATTCTGAAAATACTCTGGAGAAAGACCTTCTAAGTACAATATCCGTTCTTCCAATAATTTCAATCTCTGAAACATGTCTGCCCTTGAAGGTTCTAAAATAACAAATTAACAAATTAAATATAATAAATAAAAATTTGTTTGGTCTGCATAAAAGATGTTTGTTTGCCATACTATTTCAAAGTTGAAGACATATTACTATGCTGACCAACTTATTAAATAACTTTTGTTATTTTACATAGAAATAGTGTTAAAAACATTTTGATGATAGTCCTAGTTGATTTAAAATAAGGTTCCATTTAATACATTTTAAGCTGAAATCTACAAAATTCAATATTCCATTTAATATATTTAAGTTAAAATCAACCAAATTCAATATTCAGTTAAAAATAGTTTCACTGCCTTCAGAAGAAAAATAAAAACTACATAAAAATGAAAATATAACAGCACAGTTAAAACCTGAGTTAGAATTGAAAACAACAACCATATTTTCGTTTGGATTTATCTAGTAATATTTGTATCAAATTTCATCAAAATACAGTCCCAGGTTATATTAACTGTTTCAGATTTCCAAAGAAGCAATAACACTTGTTTAGGATCATGAAAGAAACATCTGCACTAATAGTTTTAGAAAAGATAAATTTAGCCTTTCTTGAAAAGTTGAAAATCTATGTAAGCCAATCACATGTTATAATGGTCATCATGTATTTGCAATCAGCATAAAAGCAACAACAATTATCTTGAATTATGTGTACAAACAGGACTTCTAGAATACCAGCCATATGCTAGTGGCTAATGTTTTTTTGTTTTTTTTACATCCCAGACTACTAGATAATAATAAATAGTGCATACATTGTATATAAGTTGACTAAAAGATTCTGAAGATTACTGATCTCATGACTGGTAGGTTTTTGTAAATTCAGGAAGCACTATGTACAATGTTACCTTCAGTCATTCCGAGATGATTTTCAATGTTCTTCAGTCTCTCATGCATGCACTCAAGTCCACTAGCTGCACTAGCTTGCTGTGCTTGTGATGTTGAGGCTGAACTGCTCCCAATGCCCTGATGACAAGTCTGAGGTCCATATGGGTTAACAACTCTGGTGACTTTGATGTGACTCTTGGTGCCAGCTCTTGGAACAAAAATTGCTTCAGTTCTAGCACATCCCTCACTGTATTCTGACAAAAAGAAATGTCATAAAAAAAAATTAAAATTAATTGTTACTTGTTATTTATCATAATATATTTTAAATACAGGTTCTGAAAGTAGTATTTTTTCTAGAGTAATTAAATCATCCTATTACTTGGATAGGTCTACATATAATTTTTTTTTAATGTGATTTTATATTGATCTAATTTAAAAAATAATCAGATCCATAGGTAATTTTTGCAAATTTTAATTGCTCCAGACCAGAAAAAGTAACGGAAAGCTAAACATTTCACAGCTTGACCAATTACCATTCTTGAAAGCATCTAATTTTTTTTTTATTTGTAGTCTTTTCATTACAATGTACTTAAATAAATGTAGTTTTGAATCTGAATCATCACATTACTTGAACACATCTAGTTTTGCATCATCTGAATCACAACAGTATTACATCCATACAAAAAATATGTAGTTTTGTAGCATCTGAATATCAGATTAGAGAAAATCCATTTAGTGGGGGGGAGGGGGGGCAATAATATGATGCCAGACTCTTTAATGTTAAAAATTGTTTTATATAAAACTATAAAATAAGAATTAAAAAACATGTTATAAATGCAAAATTGGGGGGAGGAGAGGGGACATTCCCCTGGGGCCCCGCCATCGATTTGCCAATGCATTACTTGGGTACCTCTAGTTTTGAAGCATTTTGTCATTTATCAGATGGTTTCCAGTAAGTGTGTTTTGACATGCTACTAGCCATTTTATTTAGAAAGATACAACATATACATTTATAACAAAACCTTTGCTCTCGAGGGAGTAGGAGAACATTGTTTACAAACAGGTTTAGTATTAGTATTGAATTTGAAGTAATTAACAAATTAGAACAAATGAGTTAATACTTTGGAAATATTTTTCTACTGATATCAAAATGTTTAGTAAAATGTAAAGATAACAAAATAACAAACTATCATCTAGCTGTGTTCCACTGCAAAACTCTCTCCTGTTAAATTCATTCACTTCACTTTGTTTCTGATCCAAAAATGCTGCAATTCTTCTCTCTACCTGTAAACAAAAGTAATTATGTATATTATGTTATAATGTATTTGTAATGCACAAATAAAGCAAATATAACAATTGCAAAACAGTGTGAACTGAAATCATATCTTTTCATATTTTCAAAAAAACCCACCACAAAATAGATGAATGTCATTTGAACAAAAGATTCCTAAAATTATTACTGATTTATTAAAAAATCTATTTTGAAACAACTCAGTATAAACCTAATTATTGATAACACATCAATTAAATTATTTTCAGTAGCCACTTTCACAAATTTTTAAAAAGCAAATGTCTACAATTTTTAATTTAGCTAGTTTATATGTACTTAAAAATTTGTGTTTTAGAAATAGTGTGTTTTTCAAAAACTGTTATAAATCTTGAACCATTTGCCATACATGAAATAAAAAAAATCGGTACCCTATTTTGGCTCCGGATATCTTTAAAAAAAATATTAATTCACTTAAACAAGATGCAGGGAAAAGTAATTCTCCCAAACGTTTGTTCAGGTGATCAACAAGCAACTGCATCATGTTTTAAGTCTTGATTTCAAATTCCTATTTAGAATAAATCATGATCCATTTATTTAATAAAAATAAAGCTTTAATCAAAATACAGCAATCAGACAGTAACATAACTATTAATTTGCATACCTCATCATTTGATGCCTTGATCTGAACAAAATTCGAATCAACAGAGTGAGATCCACATTCCTTGTTTACAACTTGTTCACTGGCTGTGTAAGTTGCATTACTTTCAGCTGTTTTTTCTTGCACTTCAGATGTACCTATTACTGTATCCATTTGAAAAACTCCATCCATCTTGTCCTTTATGTCAGATTTAATTCTTTCATGGACTAACTAAAAATAATTTTTAATAAAATATGAAAATAATTATTTTCAAAAATCATTTAACAGATAATAACACTCTAATTAGTAGTCTCTAAATTGAAATAATTGATGTAGATTTTACCAATCTGAATAATAATTAAAAAATAGTAATTTTGGACTTATTGTTATTACATGAAACAAGCACTATGTTTCAACAGCCAATTTGTGGCATACTTTGTATTTCTGAATATGGTCCTAGATACCAATGTTAATTATACTCAAAATGGTCACAGTCAAACCAACATTGATTCATATCTGAGTGTATTGAGTGTTTTGTGTGCCATAGTCACTGCCAACCCAATGATAGGATCAAGGACTGACTATATGGGTAGTATATCACCAGTGAGCCAATGCTGACTAACCAATCAAAATGTTGGTGGGCCAACAATGAAACCACTATAGCTCCATCAATGGCCCATCTAGAGCAGTGTAAACTTTTTATCCACTGCATTGTTTTTCACTGACATAAATTATACCTTCAATTGCTGTGTAAGAGTTCCTATAGATTCAAGCAGGATTTCGGGTGAAATTTCTGTTTCTTTGCCCGATATAATTTGTAGCTTCATGTCATCTTTTCTTCTGACATTCAACTAAAAAATATGAAGAAAGTTATTTGTAATTTTAAGCTCTTCTTAAAATAAATGAATTAAATTATGGAGAAAAAATATATTTGAACATAATAATTTTGACAAATATGTGAATATCCCCGATTTATCATAGATAGATCCACACGAGAGTAATGGCTAGGCTGTATGACCCTACATATGTACGTACCAACTGCGCGGGGGGGGGGGGGGGGGGGGGGGGGGGGGGGGGGGGGGGGGGGGGGGGGGGGGGGGGGGGGGGGGGGGGGGG